>JABSSZ010000114.1:0-169740 GCA_013755755.1 Fusarium sp. NRRL 25184 | reverse complement strand
ATACCATACCATACCATACCATGCCCTGCCGCACCGTCCAAGTGTTTCATCAGACTCTTCTGAGAATCCCTCCAGGGCTCTCTTCTCTTGTGTCATTTGCCAGGCCACCATGCGGGGAATGGGCTGGTCTATTTTGAGCGGGCTGTGAAGGCCTGCTAGCGGAGGTCTAAACATGCTCTTGTTCATCTTCCTCATTTTCGGTTGGGAGGCTAGGAGGGATGTGATGTGATGTGATGTGATGCTTGGTCTATGGGCTTCGCCTACGCCGATCACTTCAACGTGGGTGGGTGGTCCCTTGAATGAATTCCTGTTCCTGGAGAAAGGGTCCAAGTCCCATCCCGAAAAGAATTCGAGGCACTCGACCGAATGCGTGATGCTTTGCAGCTTCGGGTTCCTAGCGCAAGGTCTACGGTAATTCTAGACAAGTCACAACAGAGTAGTAAAACAACCGTAAAGTTAAAATTGACAGTCCAAACTCTCTGTGAGCGGGGGAGATTGGCTGAACCATAACATAACATACATACCCTGAAGGGTCCTGGGGACAAAAGACGATGTCGCATCTGTGCCCTGGCAGAATCCCTGTACAGTATGAACCCGTCAGAGTCACCTTTCACTGAATCAGGTGAATCAATAGACTCAGAGAGAATAATAGACATTTTGACGTAAAGGGGAAAGTCAACAAATGCTACATTTCTCAAAAGCATTGTTAGAAGCCGCCTCCTCGTCTGCCCACATTGACGCAATCAGCTATCCGTCTACCCCTAGTCGCACGACCCATTCCTCAAGCTAACATTATTAACAATCGATAATAGACCGCATGCATCTACTAATGGTTCAATTAATTGATGGTCAACATGTCTATCACGGGTTGTCAACCCCTTCAATATCATGAGACAAGGCGATTATCTGATGCATACGGCGTGCCATATCCTATAGCCCATATTCCTTTTCCATCGCCACACCGCTAGTTCTCACAGACGATGGATGGCCTGTTTCCGTTTCGTCGGCTAAGGCGCTTTTCTTCGGCGGGTGACTTGATGTCTCACTTACTTTGCGGAGAACAAAGGAAAAGGAACTCTCTTGTCTAAGAGTCCGAGCTCTCAGCCCAGACCGCGCCACCCCTTGCTTCAAATGCGAGTCACCCCGCGCGCCACACTTTGCGGAGAAACGGCGACGTCAGTCCCGGCCGAAAGCCTCAGCTCTGATTCGTCCTTTGCTTCAACAACAAAAATTGACTTCCTCAACATCACGATACACAAAGCATGGACACCCGGCATGCTTTTGAATGTAATACTTAAGTGAAATATGTACTCCTGTCTAGAAACTTAAGTCCAAACTGGTGTAATTGGTAACACAGCCGGAGTCTGACTCGCTTTCAGCGGGCCCTTCGGGGGGGGGGGGCGGCAGATCCATGTGCATCTTGTGATTGAGGGGAGGGTTTTTGGCTTTTGATATGGATTTTTGGGGTTAGAGCCTTAGTGGTAATTGCCTTAAGAGGGTGATAATAGAGAAGGGACTACTAAAAGAAGAGACTGGCTTTGCTAAGACACCGTGTATATTGCCTTTTTAGATTAGGACAGCATACTGAGCCATGATGAGCCTCAACGTAGAGCTTAAATAAACTCCATGGAAGAGACCGAAGCCATCATGGCATGCGTCCATAGGGCCTCCCCATTTCTCTTAGGTTAAACCCTCATTATAAAGTCCACGATGTATCAGCTGATCCAACATTGCTTCACCGTGACCTCAGAGGCTGGAAGTGAATCGCCAGAGATCATCATAGAAGATCGAACACATGTATGTTCCGGAATGCTTCGGTCTATTCAGCCACGGCTCACATCCCCTGCGGTAGCACATCTTGTAAAGGCCGTGATATGTGCTGCATTTCTTGTATGACTTAGGTGTTCAGAGTCTGTCTTTATATATCTCGGTTGTCAGTTGCGAGTACGAGTTGGGGGCTTGCCTATTTTATCTTGTTCCTAGCTTAGGGACATATTCGTATTAAAGGGCTGGCTGGCAGTGGAATTTTCTAACACAACTCGCGAACCATACTAAAGAAAAAGGTTCTTGCGAATACTGAGAAGGCTATGTGAAATTTAAGTCGCTAGCAATGCCCATCATATGGAAACTGGACTCGATACAGAGGCCGCACTGTTCGCGTTCAGAAAGATACCGACAGCAGTTCCAGCACCAAGCCTTGGCAACAGAAGGATATAAGTCACGGTAAGAACCTGGGTGAGATTTGGTATCGGCAGTGGTATTCGTCTGCCAGCCAGGCTCATAAAGCTTACATATATGTCCACGACTCACAAGGAATTTGCCCGAAGGCGAGATGATATCTTTTGTCTTTATGAAGATAATAATGTGTTTCGATAAATATCATAAGATATGCCTATGGGTTGGAGGTTTTCCTCTGTACGAACAGCGCGTTAAATTGGTACTTTGATCTGGAAACCATTACTCACTCTCCTTGTCTCGTACAAGAGGATATGAAGATGACAAGGTTTTCCTTTGATGCTGTGTCTAAGGAGGTCCAACGATTGTCAGAATTCCAGTATGCCTTTGCAATTCCCAAATACTCACTGCAAAGCCTACGGCCCCCAAGCTTATACAAATAGCTCCTACAAAAAGACTCAGAATACCTATTTGAAGACGGCTGGGAAAATTAAAAACAGAATGCATCGGAAGTGCACTTTAAGATATCCTAAGTCCCAGCTGAACATCGATTTGCCTTGACCCTTATGTGACATCAGAACAATTAGACAGGTTTCCATGTGAGTATTGAATCATGACAGCCAGCCTTGACAGTCACCGGGGGTGCTCAATACTTGAAAAAGACTTGAACTTTGATTCTCCTTAGTGAAGGCTTGTTTATCTCAACTGTCTTTGGATTATGGTTCTCGCTCTTGATTTATTTCATTCGGAGTTAATATGGCATTTTACTACAACTCTCCCTAGAATTTTCATAATTTATTCTCAATAGAAACACAGAAGAGAGTATATTGCCTGATAAGCCTTAGCCCCTACTTCTCATACTTTGGACCTCTCAAGTAAACCTATGTGTAGAAGGCAGGAAAACGATTAAAGCATTAGGGTACGACGTGTGTTCATGGTTACCTTGGTCAACGAGACTCTCTTGTATATATAATCAAGTGTTATTGTGTTGTTAGGCGTAGTGTATGATGCCTTATCTCGTGGTTGTGTTTAAAAACACCTTGTGTTAACTTTATGTGTGGCTTCGGCATTACTTTTCTCTTGATATAATCAAGTGTTACATGACAAGCCGCGGCTGGCCAAAATAAAAAGGATCTGAATGGACGGAATGGAATGGAAAATTAAATAGACTTGTACTATCCTAGTAGATGAACCTATTGATTCATTGAAATGTGTATCATGCTTGATTCGTTTCAAAAGTTCCTCGTTAGTGGCTATTGCTGTGAGTCAGACTTGAGAATACGATCCGTCATCATGTACAGTTTGGAATCATTTCTCTTGGCCCCACGCCCTTGAATCCACATGTTCATATCAAACTATCTCAGATTATTGGAATCAAAATTTCAAAGAAGCAGGACTTACAGGTATCCTTCCGGTCGCGGCTGAAGAACGTCTCTTTCGTCTGCATGCGGAAACTCCAAGGACATGATTAGCATCTGTCATAAAGAATGACGGATTGGTACAGCTGTTATAGGGATAACAGTGTGTATTTCGTGTAGGATTAAGACTGGTGCGTTTCTTCTTGATAGGATCATTCCACACGGGGATGAAGCCATATAATGACTGATTGTGGTTCTGCTGGCAGGTCTTTGATCGTAACGCGACAGAAACTCATCGATTGCCCCTGCATGATGTTATATTGTACGGCAATACAGAGTGTATCTCTATAACTCAAACAATTAGAATGACTGCCATTCATAAGTTCGATGATAGACACTGAAGGGGACCTAGTCCATATGAGTCGCGCTCCGAGGCTCGGGCCTAAGATACGGAGCAGGGCGGGTTTAAATTCTCCGGACTTCCCGCCTCCACCATCAGTCGGACTTTTCTCTTACCCACTGCATTAAACCTAACGACTTAGACAATCTGAACTATATTACCTTAAAATGGATGTACTGAATTTTGGGCAGAGCCCTTCACTGGGTTACATTTTGTTCATCGTCGCTTCGGCCACATTGCCTATCTTTCTTCTCTTCATTCTGTTCCGCAGACCTGTTGGTCAATCTGCATCCAAATCATTGCCTTTACCAGCTGACGACGAGATTATTCGACTTCGTGTATACCCGGTCAAATCATGTCGCGGTTTTGACGTACAGTCAACGCAGCTTCTACGAACCGGTCTAGACTTGGATCGTAACTGGATGTTCGTCACGGCTGATAAGCATGAATTCATCACGATCAGGGCAAATTCAAACATGACTCTTATCACAACAGCTTGGGACGCTGATAACGATACACTCACAATTTCTCTTAATGAACACAAGATTGAGATTCCCGCTCATCCTACGACTAAATGGCTTGAGAACAGCACTAAGCTCAAGAAGGCGACTATCTGGGGCGAGCAAACCGATGCCTGGGAATACGCCGAGAGTCTGACCAAGCCCATCTCGGAGTTCCTAAACATGGACGTTCGTCTGATGTATAAGGGTCCTACGCCGCGAGTTCTACGTGGAAGCGGAGCTCCTCACCATCTTGGTCGTACTGAGGCTACCAAGTTTGCCGATATGATGCCTGTGCTGGTAAGCTACATAATCTGCAACCTGAAATATGACTCAGGCGTTGCACTAATGCCAAACTTGACAGGTTGCGTCTATGGCGAGCATGAATGAACTTAACGAGCGTCTCACTCAGGCTGGAGAGGATAAGATTGAGATCGATCGGTTCCGCCCCAATGTCATCATCCGAGGAAGCGTGCCATGGGTGGAGGACGGATGGAAGACTCTGCAAATTGGCGAGGGTGAGCACCGTCTCGACCTTGACGTAGTGTGCCGATGTCTACGATGCCAGGTACCCAATGTTCATCCAATTACTGCTGATAAGCACCCGCGTCAGCCTTGGAACCAGCTGATGAAGTATCGACGAATCGACCCTGGACTGAAGTTCAAGCCGAGCTTTGGCATGCTTTGTGCACCGAGCGATGAGGGTCACATCGAGGTTGGCATGAAATTCCAGGTCACGGCCATGACGAATGATCACTTCTTCATTAGCCCAATGAAGTAGAATGAGTTATTGGCAAGTGTTTGGGGGAGTTGCCTAATTTCTGTGGCGAGGTAACCATGTACAAAGCAAAGGATCATGAAAATGAAAATGATAACAAGAACAAGTTTAGGTAATGGTTCACATGTATTATGCGCTGTTTAATCATGGACACTTGGATGGACACTCGGATAGGCACACTAGCTAGCTGACTGTATTGTGTTCTCCTCTTTTAAGTGGCAGTGCTGGATCAGCCTAGGAAGGATAAGAATAAAAGCTTTGACAAAGAATTAGATCGGGTTTAAGGATTCAGAGACTAAAGCCTACTGTTCAAGCATACCTAGATCCAATATATAAGTTTATAAACGAGGCTGATTCGAGAATCTGGGATGAATTTCTGAAGGAAGACGAGCGCGGGCCTTGATTTCAGTCCTACCCTTCGCCCTTCCTTTTCACATTTTGGTTTGTCTGGTAGTTTTCTCTAACTTGACAAGCCTAGACTCTTAATGGGACTAATGGAGTCTGAGAGAGGCCTCCTGATAAGATCACGATGCCTTTAAGGGTGGTTCCATTTCCAGAATGTTTGTTCAGAAATCAAGTGTATGGTTGTTGAACAATCCCATCCTTCGCCCACTTGGCATATTAGCCGGAATACACCATCAACCATACACAGCCTTGCGATGACACTAGTGTTATGCCTTGCTGGCGTCAACTGAACTAGCTGATGGATGAGATCTGTTGCGGTACGAAGAATTTCAAACATGGTTCTGTAGTTGCACCCGTCTCTTGGATCCGGTCAAGACTTATAAGGCTTGATAGGGACGCTCATATTCTAGTGTAATAGCAATTAAAGGAGATTCTTATCGTGAAACAAGGTACAGAGACTGTTTAGATATGGCAGGGGCTGTATCACGATTTGTTTAAAGGATAGAACGAGTTCACGTAGACTTAGACCCAGTCATGCGACGTTTTGCTCACAACAGCATCCGTGTTGACTTCTCTGACGCAGTTGTACGGCTTCTCGTGTAAATAAAGCACTCAAGGCTTCAGAACACACAGAGTCAGACATTGAGTTGGTCTTTTGCCCTTGCCACATGATGCCAGAATGTGGACAATGCTAGGTGGAGTGATATGTCCCCATGCTCTTGGCGAACGCAAACACCCTTATTGAGCTACAAGAGTGATGCTTTCAGATCGATTGACGCTATGATTCAAGCGCATATTTGCCATGTTATATTACCAAAAGTAAAATGTCGGGAATCACGGCTCGGGGAGTTCTAGTTTTGTGTTAGTCGTCCTTGATACACGAACAAAGAAAGAGTGGAAAAACTGTGGCTTGGTCATGGAGGCAATGAAACATGTCCAAAACAATCAGTCTGTCTGTCTGTATTCACAGGCCTACCTAGTTCATTGTTCCACTGACTGCTCCCTAGTCACAAGGCTGTAACATTTGTGATTTTGTGTAACTGCGCAGACTGATTCACTGGCTGATTGGTGTGGCAGCACTTATTGTGCTAGGCGCTTCGCGGGGCTTTTTAAGCGGCACATTGGCCGCCAGCTTACTGAGAGATCCAATGCACAGCCCACCCACCAGCTTTCAAAGCTTCCTCCCAATCAATCAATCAGACATTACTACAACTTCCATTGCTTTTAAATCTCTCAACCTTCCCATCGACTTTCACCACTATCGCGCATCATAGCAGAAGTTTCCCTATCAACAAATCTATTCAGCATGGGGGACGATCTCGTCATTTATTATAATGACTCCATCGACTCAGATAACTTGGCCGCGGCTATGGCCTTGTTCAAGGCCACATACTGGAAGCCGACCGTCCGCGTGCTTTGGATTCTAGAACCTCGTCAAGTGTGTTTTGGACTATCCATGAACATGGATCAGATCACCAGATGCAAGGAATTGATAAAACAGCACTTTCCATCTGTTGAGAACCCTTTCAAGACCCTTTTGAACGGAGATATCAAGCAGCAGGATATTGATGATATCAAGGATCTGACAAAAGATGATCGCAAGATAGTAAGCTTCCCCCCCAGAATCAGATACTTTAGGCAAATCTGACCATGATAATAGTTCGAGATGGCAGTGAAGCCCAAGTATGGCTCAATCGACGATGCTCACTTGCATGCACGTCTAACTGCACTGGACCTGGCAACTTGTCTTTCCGAGTGGTCTAACAATAACCCCGTCGAAGTTCTTGTGGACTACGAGACTCTGGAACATATCGAGAACCCAGTGAATCTGCACATGCATCATCATGAAGAACTTGTCAATCGCACTGAAAATGAGCTGAAGGACTACTACGACATCCTGAAGAAAGTGTTACATTTCGGCCGTCGAACCGATAACCTGCGGGGTTGGTATCACAAGTGCATCTCGCGACTCGAGCATGTTGGACAGCTCTCAGACATTTCTGTGGAACGACTTGTCTTGGACAAAGTTTTGAATCGGATCCAGACCGCGGAAAGCGTTCGTTTCTTTGGCGGTTCTTCGTTGAGAATCCTACAACAGTTCCTCGATAGAGGCGTAGCCAGCAAGATCAAGTGTCACTTGCAGGTGGTAAGTCTGATCCATACTCCTCATTGACAAGATACTTATGGTGATAGGGTTCTTGCGACATGTCAGCGAATCTCTTCTCCAACCAGTTCAACATCGCCCTCAACCAACAAGCAGCCAAGATCGTCCTCAGCCGATCTGCAGAATTTGCAGAGTTCACCGTCGTGCCTTCACACACAGCGCAGAGTATAAAATACTCGGCCCTAGGCCTGAAGAAATTCGGAGGTCACTGTATCGAGAAGCGAATTCTGGGTTTCAACTGCCACGAGGACCCCCTCAAGATCGTCACAAATCAAGTATCACTGGAGCAAAAATACTCTGACAAAGCCTACTCCATGCCAGACTTAACCTCGTTTTTGTGTGCACTTGTTCCAGGGCACATGGGCTCCAAGCCGGGGTATATCGAGGTCGACGAACAGGAGGGCGGTACACTTCTTTTCAAAAAGTCTGAAAAGGGCATCCGTATGTTTGATCTGGGCGGCGTTCAGGAGTTGGATGAGAAACAGATCACGATCATTTTCGAATCATTAATACGTGGCCAAGTGTTGCTATGACGCAGACAAATTTTGATACCCAAAGGCGAGTTAGAAGTCAGGTAGTACCTTTAATAGCTTCTTGATGCACAAGAGCATAATCTCAATTAATAGAGAGAAAAGTTAGACTTCTACAAGTTTGAGAGCGAGCATGATGAGTGGAGTATCCAAGGTATATCGGCTACACTGGATTGCCAGTGCGACTTATTTGGACTCTAACGATACCTAGTGAAAGTGCCAATATAAATTAGTACCTAGGTAGGGCATGTGCAAACACATTCAGAAAATGCCATATTCGCCAGGATCTCATACTCAAGACAAATTTACATCTAGTAAATTGCCAGTTAAATAAATAACAGGCGCTTCAAGTGCAAATTCTATTGGGCAGGTCATTTAATATCGCCAATCAGCCACAAGACGGGACCCTTCCGTGTGGCGCCGTCGCCAGCCTTGCGAGCCCCCTCTCCAAGTTGACTATTTCAACGAAACCTCAACAGCTTCGGCTGTCAAATCTGCCTCTTTATAAAAAGCCTACTCTTCCTGCGGAATTGGTACCTAACGGTCTATCAGAAGACATGTCAGCCAATTATTGGCACTCGACACAATGTCGCTTCTGGAGCTTCACCAAGGAGCAGCTCGCGACAATGCGACAGAAGCTTGAAGAGGACAATGCCGAACTGGTACGAATGTTTCCGCTTCCGCAGCAACGCCATTTGTACATATACTTTAATCAACGTACGTGGACACCTCTATACCACGAGAGAACCGAATTACTGACTCAAGGGACGCGCAGAATTGATACGCCTAGCGAAGCGATTAACAATTCGACAACAATCTATGGCCACGGCGCAGGTCTACATGAAGCGATTCTACTCTAAAGTCGAGATTCGTCGAACGAACCCATACCTCGTCATAGCGACCGCGATATACCTAGCCTGCAAAATAGAAGAGTCTCCTCAACATATTCGACTCATCGTGACAGAGGCGCGACAGATGTGGGGAGATCTTGTGGCCATTGACACGTCCAAGCTGGGCGAGTGCGAGTTCTTTATGATAAGCGAGATGCGATCACAGTTGATTGTGTTCCAACCGTACCGAACGATCACAGCCTTACGAAACGAATTAGACTTGACGGATGACGAAGTGCAGCTAGCTCGCTCGGTCATCAACGATCACTTCATGACGGATCTCCCGCTCCTGTACCCTCCACATATTATTGCCATGGTTGCCATCCTGCTGGCCTTGGTGTTGAGACCTAATAACTCCGGTCCTGGCCAGAACACTTCAGGAGCGGCCGCGGCCGCAGGACTAGCAGCCGCTCAACAGGCGCTGATGCGAGCACAGGGCCAACAAGCACAAGGTGGAATGCCCGAGCCTGCTGCTGCAGAACCTAAGGAGAAGCGGCAACAAGATCGGGTGTCGCGGGTGCAAACATTTGCGAAATGGCTAGTCAACAGCAACGTGGAGATTGCATCTATGGTGGATGCTACTCAGGAGATAATATCATTTTATGAATGTTATGAACATTACAACGACAAGCTCACTCGCGAACAGATCAACAGGTTTGTTAAGGCGAGAGGCTTGGATAAGTAATCAAGTTATGGGAAACGAGACATGAAGCATGGTGTATGCGGGTTAAGCATTGAGGAGCATTGACTGGGAGTTTTGGGCGTTGCTGTCTATCGTTATTAGAGATCAGAGATATTCATACATTTTGGTATTTATATGAAGCTTCCAGGCTTGATGTCTGTATACCTACCTAGTACTAGAACTTTAACTTTATCTTACTTGTATGAACCTGATAGTTTAACGACATGGAGCACTCCGTTCAGGAGATCAAATAAGGTGAACCCCTCCAGAGACTTTTATTGAACTGTGATACATAGTTATTGTATCATATTCTATGTAGCATCTCAGATATGCAATGCAGGTGTGTATTTCGATGATTTGTCGGACCGCATGCCCGGAACTGTCTTTGAGAGCCACCCAATCAATTATGGGATAAGAAACTTGTGAGCTTCAGATAAGAAATTTTGATAGGACACTCAAACATTAAACTAAACTATTAATCCACTGAGGAATCATGTTTTTCACTTGGCTAGTCCGTAGATCAAGTCAATATTTGCAACTTGAAAAGAATTCCTTCGAGATGAGGAGCCAGGAGTTTATGCCGAGACAGAGCGAGGATGTTGGCAGCTAGAGACAGCAAAAGAATAGCTCAGCGGGTCCTTCTGGAGCACTAAGCATAATACAGTGCCTCTGATTGATCGCCAGGCTTCGAAGCAGTGCCCAACAGCGGACAGGACGGCTGTTGATAGCCACCCCGGGCCATGACGGACCCAGCAAGTAGCTCCACTGTAGCATTTTGTATTTGGTACAGGCACTGGATTTTTGAGCACAGCAAAACGTTAACCCGGTTTGGGGGGTTTCATTCAGCTATCAACGTCACAGCTCGTCAATTGGTATTGGCACTTCAACACCATCTTTTCCTTTCCTTTCCGACCCGAATCCTTCATACGACAGTTTAGCCATGAACTCCCGGTAACCCGAAAAGACCTCCCTCGAAGTCGCCGTACCTCGATTTTATCTCCCCAGCGACGCTCTCCCGCAGCGCAGGGCTTTTTGCGCCTGTTGCGCCCGACGTACCTGAAATCTTGCCGGAACGAGACATGCCACCATTGCAGTTACAACTGTCGTCATGAGCGTGACGAACATTGTGGAGGAAATCGAAGAGGGGCTTAGAGAGCCCCAGAACTCTCGCGATGCTCGTGTCGAGAAGCTCTGGGCGAGCCTCGAGCCTGATCATACCGGTGAACTTGACCTAAAGGGTCTGCGGAAGGGGCTTCGAAGGATTGACCATCGTAAGCGAGAGCCCGCGTTGGCTCAAGCTTGGTAGAGATACTGATGAGCAATTACAGCCATGAAGAATGCCGATGATATGCTGAAACGTATAATGGAAGAGGTGGATCAGAACGGCGATGGCAAGATACAATATAACGGTACGCAAATCTGTCTTTGACTTTGGAGCTCCAACTATTCCAGATATTGCCTCGGTACCTACGGCCACGATGTTGAAAGCTTACTTTTGGCTGCTCGCACCCTTTAGAGTTCCGAAAATTTGTCGAAAATGCAGAGCGCCAGCTTTTTGCTCTATTTCGATCAATTGATAAAGATGGGAATGGAAAACTGGACAAACTTGAGCTTCAAACAGCTTTCAAGAATGCCGGACTCACACTATCGAACCGCCGCCTTACCGAGTTCTTCGATGATATGGACCTCAACAATGACGGTTATGTCACATTTGACGAATGGCGGTCAGTATTTTATTTTCAGTTCTACCTGGGTGCTCTTTTCTTGCTCCCCCCCCAGAGATCTCCACTGGCTGTCTGTCAGTCGCATCCCATCAGATGCTCAGAGCTCATGACTGACCCTCAGTCATTTTGGCGGGGATAATCCTCATAACGTCATGTGCCAAGCCTAATCGCTATCATCGGCGATACATTTGCGACCGGTTTCTCCAAGTCGAGAGTTTACTTGAAGCGTCTCCTTGTTGATCATGGACTTTGTAGCTGATCATGAACTTCCAGAAACTTCCTACTATTTATGCCGCCCCACGACCACGACTCCCAACTTCATGCCGTACTTGACTTTTACTACTCGGTGGTCAGCGTGACTCCAGAAGGAGACACACTTGTGAGCGAGGAAACATTAGAGGGTCTAGGTACGGACGGCTTCCGCTCTCTTTTCATCACCCTTTTCGGCTCTCTTCTACGAGTCGCTTTCCCCTACGATTTCCCAAGACCTATACCTTCACCCGACCGGACATCGACTTCCGTCAGTCAACCCAGCACCTCAAATCCGGATGAGTCCCCGAACCAGACCGAGAACATGGCTACCGCGGCCGAAGTCTCATATCCCGACTACCATGATGCAGCTACCGAGATATCGCAGGAAATCGCCGAAACGCTTACACAACACGTCGACGATGGCACCCATGGACCTGAACATGAACACACCACTGGAGCTTCAACAGCAGTGCACAAGAAGTTTAGACTAACACAATTTGTACCCGATCCAGGCTACTTTCTAGCAGGTGCCATCGCCGGTGGAGTGTCGCGTACGGCTACTGCGCCTCTCGATCGGCTGAAGGTCTATCTGCTTGTGAATACGTCCAGTCGTACCGAGACAGGAGGCGTAGCACTTCGACAAGGCCGTCCTCTCGCTGCTCTGAAAAACGCAGCAAAGCCGTTCGGCGATGCTTTTCGAGATCTTGTTCGGTCAGGGGGTGTTCGAAGTCTTTTTGCTGGTAAGTCTGCATCATAATGAACTAGGGTTCATATTGGCCCTGGATGTGACGGAAGATGCTAACAAGACTAGGAAATGGCCTCAATGTCATCAAAATCATGCCTGAGACGGCCATTAAATTTGGCTCGTATGAAGCAGCAAAACGCGCACTTGCCAATTTCGAGGGCCATGGTGATCCCAAGCATCTCAGCTCGTGGTCAAAATTCGCCTCAGGTGGCTTTGCTGGCATGATAGCACAGTAAGTTTGACAGAAATCTTGACAGAAATTAGAAACTGACAATTGGCAGGGCTTCGGTTTACCCCCTTGATACCCTCAAGTTCCGCCTACAATGTGAGACTGTCAAGGACGGTCTTCAAGGTGCGGCTCTGGTTCGCCAGACCGCCGTGAAAATGTATGCAGATGGTGGTGTTCGTGCCTGCTATCGAGGATTGACCATGGGGCTTGTGGGAATGTTTCCCTACAGCGCTATCGACATGGGCACATTTGAACTATTGAAAAAGTCTTACAAATCGTACTATGCTCGAAAGAACAACGTCCACGAAGACGATGTCAAACCCGGAAACATTGCCACGGGAATCATTGGCGCCACATCTGGCGCCTTTGGAGCCAGCGTTGTCTACCCCCTGAACGTGGTGCGAACACGACTTCAAACCCAGGGCACAGCCATGCATCCCGCAACATACACTGGTATTTGGGACGTAACGAAGAAAACGATCCAGCGAGAAGGTTATCGCGGCCTATACAAGGGCCTCACGCCAAACCTTTTGAAGGTTGCTCCCGCCTTGAGTATCACTTGGGTGGTGTACGAGAATTCAAAGAGAATTCTTGGTTTGAGCTAGAAGTCCCAACTAGCTATGAGATAAAAGGGTCAAACACAAGAAACTACAGGGATCCTCCCCTGTTTCACAACTGACATTTACTATACACACGCACGGACGCAAATTTCACAACAACATTCTGGAAAGCGAGGATCTAGCGATTGGATGGCATTGCGTTACGACGGGGGAATATTCTGGCGTTGAAGGGTTGATATATCAGAAGAAAGTGGCCATCAGCCACCATCAGAAGGCGAGGCGATGATCCGGCTGACACTGCATGTTTCTCATTTTTGAAGGTGCTGGGAGTCAGTGGTTAGAATTGGATGGACATTTCCTTGTTCAAGATAGAAGTGGTTACAGGAAGATGAGGTCTCGTGATGAATCCATCTGTTTCCTTGACTAGGTTTGAAACGATAATGAAAGTACTCTGACTTGCCATTTATGAAAATGTTGAATTGTGAAAGGCGGCGGGCTAGTTGTAAGAGATCTGGAAAACACCCACGATCGGGCATGCCCATTTCGGACACGGAATCGGAGCCGGAGATGTGGGGCCGGCTCCGGCGGAATGGTTAATACAGGAGGGGCTGTCCTGGGTAACTTTAGGACTCGTTGGACTGCAATAACAGCCATGAGAAGGTAATAACTATGAAGGCATGGCGGAAGCTTGTGGTGTGAAGCTCACTGCTGGAGTGAATGTGTCTTAGACTTGAGCATGAAAGGAGGTCTAGACGGAGCTGCTCATCAAGCTCATAATTGCTTTGGTAGCTGACAAAAGAAGCTGATTACCGC
Source organism: Fusarium sp. NRRL 25184 (assembly GCA_013755755.1). Taxonomy (NCBI): domain Eukaryota; kingdom Fungi; phylum Ascomycota; class Sordariomycetes; order Hypocreales; family Nectriaceae; genus Fusarium; species Fusarium sp. NRRL 25184. Next base: position 155,535 of record JABSSZ010000114.1, on the reverse strand, counting down.
ACTGTAGATCCGAGCTCGACTGGGGTAGCTTGGCCAAGAAGTACTCGTTATCAATCAGCCCTATCACGTATGCTTGCTGATTATTCTCGATCATCAAACGTCATTTCGCGATCTTGACTTGTTCTTTCATCTTCCACTGTCACAGGTTGTCGTCAGCCGCATGTCAAGAACTCGCGGCCTTTGCTGCAGGGCTTACGCAACTATGAATTGGGCTTGCACAGGAATGGCAGTTGGCAAGGGTCGAAGGAGGACTGCGGGGTTGTGAAGGTTGGGGGAACTTTTGTAAAGTGATAGAGGATCCTTGCTCTGGTGGGAGACGGAAGATAAGACGAGGGAACGGAAGATTCTGAAAAGAAGTTGGATCAGAGGAGAAAGGAAGAAATATGAAGAAAAGAGAGACCTGAGGTAGAGATAGTAAACTTCGTAGTATTGAAAATACAGGATAGCCAAGTAAGGAAGCATTGAACATACCATGGTATAGTTAAGTAGGAAAATACGATAAATCGATAGCTTATTATTAAAGCGGTCGGACTTTTTGCAGTATTACGCCGCTTCATATGCACATTCAACGCTCGCCCCCAAAGAGCAATAGCGTGATCGGCCAACGTCGTTACGATCAGAAGCATCGCAACCAAGCAACGTAACCGAGCAGCAATATTCAGTCTAGAACCACGGCCATAGGCTGATTGTAGGAAACAAAAAGAGAGGTGCTGTAAGCAAGACCTGTTCCCCTCTTTTTTTTCATCCGCGCCGCAGCTCAACTTCATCTTCCTCTCATCTCGTCTGGCATTCTTCACCTCAATAATCTGGTGATACACGGCGTGAGCACGCTCAGATTCCTTTGTGAAGAGTGCCACGTACGCATCACCTTAATCTCCTTCTTACTTCAATAAAAAGGGGTACTTGACGTACGTCTGTATCAATTGCACCGTCTTACACGCCCCACGCACGCCCATAACGAGACAAGGACAAAATGCCTGCTCCTTACTCTGACAATCTCTATTCCGCCGACTCTGACGATGAACCTGATGCACTCTCGCCAACAGACGGTTACTTCCGTGCGTCGTCTGAGTCGTCGTCATCTCGCTCTGGACAAAACGTACCTCATGTCCCAAACGTGTTTGTCGAGGACCCAACTCAGTTGAGTCGCGATGCAAAGATTCAAGAAGCAGAGAGGGAGAGAAGGTTGTTAAATACCGGAGGCTCTGCTGGACACAACCCTGAAAGCACTGCCTCGTCACACGAGAACGCGAGTGGCTCAGAGAATCCCATTGCGTCGACGCCACGTTCTCCTCCAAGAGCTTCTCCTCTTTTTGCTCATCCTGTTGACGCACCACCTGCTTACTCGCCCTCACCTACAACAACTTCGCCGCCAACTACGGTGAATAACTATCAAACCTTTACCTCTACAGCTACAATGGGTCGGCCTGAGGAGAATAGACCTCTGATTAACCACGCTCCAGAGTCTATGAGCAGCCCCTACAACTCAGCTCAACAACCATCACGTTGGCAACAATTTAAAGACTCCGTCTCAAACTTCAACATCAGGAAGAAAGTCAAAACAGTCCTTGCTTCGCTTCTAATTTTCTCTGTCGTTTTTATGATATTCAGCAGCTTTACTATGCAGTCTAACCACGGCGTAAGTCTCATGTTGATATAATACGATATCTGGACTAATATAACTGCTAGTCACACTCAAACCCAGTCGAGGATAATGATCCCGTTGCACCACCTGCTGACGACGGCGATGACTTCGACTGGAATCCTTCGCGAACTTGCCTTGAAAAGCCTCAACACTCCGCCCATCTTGCTGAGGAAATCGATATCCAATCTGACCGCAACCTTAGCATTATACAAAGAATGGTCAAGTCCAATGACCTTGAAGGATGGAGCACCCATGTCTCTGGTGAGGTTATTCTTCGGCCTGTAGAAGATTCCTCGGCTTCTACTATCGAGCTGCAGGTTATCTCCAACCACGACAACCTCAGGGTTAAGGCCGACTTCAATAAGACAACTCAGGTCTTTGAGCTCCAGGTGCCACGCAGAGTCGCCTGGAGCTCGTCTGATAAGGCTCCTTGCGTCCAAATACGTGTCACGGTCTCGGCTCATCGTGAGACTATCCTTGACCATCTTCACATTGAGACTCAGCAGCTTGACGTCAAGCTCAAAGAGGGGGTCGTTCTGGGAGTCCAGAATGGGGTCAATATTCGAAGCGCCAGCGGTGATATCACTTCGCCTGGTATCAAAACGGTCAAGGGCAAGGAAGTTGTTCCTTACACTCTCTCATCCCGCGAAATCCGCATTCATACAGCCAGCGGCGATGTCAAGGGATGGTATCCCCTTTACGACCTCCTCGACATCGAAACGGCCTCTGGCGATATCATCACCAACATTGGACCGAAGCCAGTGAACCCTCAGAATGTTCGACCTGCTGAGTTTCGTGTGCGCTCTGCTTCAGGCACGGTCAAGATTGATGAGCCTCTCACTAGTGCTCAGAAGGCTGCTCGCCCAGATCGCGAGTTCCCACCACGCGACTACACCGTCGATATCATCACGGCATCTGGAGATATCACGGCCGATGTCGCCGCGAGCTCATTAGCGTCTTTCAAATCGCAGTCTGGTGATATGAAGCTGCAAATCTGGCCAGTGCTGGACTCGAGTTTGTTGACTATAAACGAAAAGACGAAGCCAACAGTCATCACGGACACAAAGAGCGGCAATACGCATGTGACGATTCTGGAGCCCTTGTGGACGAGCCTTGCTACCGTCGGCGAAACGATTCCTCCAGTCAAGCCTTATGATCCGACAGATGGTAGCGATCCATACATTGTTCTCCCGGAAGGATCTGAGCTTGCTGAAATTAGCATGGCCAGACCCGTGCTTTCGGTTCTTCACTCCAAACACAAGTCAGTCAGCGGCAAAATTGAGCTCTACTATCCTAATTCTTGGGAGGGCATGTTCTTTGCAAACTCCATTTCGGGTTCACAAGAATTCAAGGGCAAAGACGTGACAGTTGACCACGGAAGAGGATCGATCCCACCACATCTCATCAGTGGAAGAAAGGGTAAGGGGTTCTCCCAGCTCGACATTAGTACCGTGTCTGGCGACCAATTCGCCCTGCTTGGAGACGAAGCATGAGAGAGAGAGAGAGAGATACAAACAGTAATGAACTAAGGTGCCAGCGAGATACACGAATGGTTAATGAATATGGCGTACCGGCGTTGATGACATTACAAGAGAACTTATTGCTTGGACAGCACCATTCGTTAAGGATAGGCATTTAGGATACCATATCGTTCGTTGAACGTACTTGTTATTGACCGCAATGAAATATTCATCAAGAACCTCCTCGTCCCAACGAACCAGTTTTTCGAAACAATAGCTAAGTTTATTAACCCTAGATCCATGAAGTGGCTGGCCAAGGCGTGGTAGCGGTAAAACCGTTTCCTAGCCGACAGCCCGTCCCGCGGGATATATTGAATCAACTATGAAACGACTTGGCATAGTTTGCGCTGATTCTTGCCATGATATCATTCATTATAAGATAGTGTAACTCGAGTAGATTGTCTGCATTATGCGTCACACAATTTGTGCCGAGTTCATGAACAATTATGTGGGTAACCTCTAATTACAATGAATGGTAGTTTTAGTGCATTATGACAACGGTTTTTGAAGAATGTTGAAACGGCTGTTTCCAAGCCTTATCGCTAATAAAGTCCCATGATCACAAAAACTGTTGGCTCATACCTAGGCTCCCCGTCCCCCAGAATTGGATCTTAGCTACCTATATCCATGCTTCCAGTTCCCAGGTTGTAGAATAAACGCCATGAGAAGTGGCACGTGCTTATACAGGGGTCATCTCCATCTGGATCAAGGTCAGGTAAGGTTGGGCACTGGTCTTGGTACCTATTTGTAGCTGTCGAATCACTGATGTCGTGCTGTATCTAGTACAGTACCCGCTAGAGCCCGTACGGAACCTTCATCCACTCACTACCGTCCACCATCATCATTCATTCAATCCATCCATTCACATCCACCCTCTAGAGACAGCGCTCGACTCTCCTCCCACAATTCAATCCTCTCTCCTCAACGTCAGCCGCACTCTCACCAGGTACATCGCCTGCCTCGATCTTTTTTTGCGACGCCCTTTTTCGTACTACGACAGTCGATTTTGCGATCTGCTTTGCCTGCCGCTCGTTTTGATGATGCCTCTTGCCCCTCGAAGGCACCCAAAATCCGTAGATTAAGCACTTCCAGCGAGCTTAATCTCCTAAGCCACCTGCTCGTCGACGGAGGCTCCCGCTTCTTATTCACTCCCTGGGCCCTCATCGACGACGAATATATCGTCGCGACTTAGATACATATATCCGAGCATACATCGTCCGTCATGCAAGCTCCATCATCCGGTTCCCAACGCGCCTTCGCCCATCGTCGCTCGCCTGGCGCTGATCCAGGGCCACCACCAAATGTTCCTGTTCGATCAATCTCGCCGGCGCTCCAGGCCCGAGCCTCAAGCGCCTCAGCGAGATCTGTACAATCGACTGGATCTCGCAGGATGAACCGTGAAGTGAGTATATCATAATGCTCAGCGTGGGCGACACTGTGCCCCTGCCGAGCCCTGCCCCACGTCCATGCCCAATTGCAAAGCAAGATGCTGACGCTCCATGATCTCTCAGGGTTCCGGCAGCGGTTCCAATATGCCTCTATCGCAGATCGAAAAGAGCGTCACACACCTCCTCGTCGCAACAAAACAGCTTCTCGAGACCTTGACCCAATGGTCGCGCGGACAAGCTACCGATAGCCAAGTGTCTGACGTTTACGTGCGCTTGGGTTATGAATTCAATATGGCGTGTCGCGCATTCACGGCCATCCACGTTGACACATCTGACTTAGGAAACGTGCCCGATCTACTGCGACATATTCTCGAAGCGACGTTGAGTCAAGAGGCGAGTGCCGAGAGTTTGGAGAAATATTTGCCTAGGATCCGGGACATCATTATTAATCTGTTACACGGCCTAAAGCGCAAACAACAGAAGCTCCGCCAGAAGCAAGCTCGGGACCGCGACGGCCATGCACCTCCCGACAGGGCAACCAGCGTCAGTACCGTTGGAAGCGGCAACAGCGGACTCACCAATATGTTAGAAGAGGGTCTAGAGAATGGCTTCCAGCCTGATTCGCAACCGACTGATTCTTTGCGTCAGTCGGGCGGCAGTACCAACCAGTCCCCACGTCGCTTTAATGCTCAGCGAGAATCCTCTCGAGCTTCCGCCATATCAGAGCAGTCTTCCCTCTCTAGCAACACGATGCAAAGTATGCCAGTTGTTCCACCTTATCCAGAGGGCGAAAGTAGTATTCCTACTGGACCTCCAGCACCACCTGGACCACCTGGAGGAGAGCTAAATATCGATTCGTTCCCTCCGCCTCCACCACCTCCGCCCGACAATACCTCGAGTGCCCTGGCCGCTCTGCAGAAGGGTGGAGATCTGGAAAGACGAGCTTCACGCAGATATTCTCAATATCAAATATCCAAGCATCTGGGAGGTGCTAATGGTGTACCGATTCTTCCGCCGCAGAATTCACCTGTGCCAAACCGAGGAAGAAAGGAAGTTCGAGAATCATTGCGCGCAGTTCAAGGTCGACAGTCTATACGCCACAACCGTAATACCTCCAGCCAGTCTCTGCGAACTGCGGCTCCTGCCGAAGATTCTCCCGTCAGGATACCAGACAGTGTTTCTGAGGAATCTTCATTAGCAGAATTACCCACAAAGCCAGATCCTCCCACGGTGCAGACACCCGATGAAGCATATGCTGCCAGCGCAACACTCAGTGGGCCTCCCACTGACCCTATGTTCTTCAGCGATGATGCGCCAGAGACACCGAAAGTCGAGAAGCCAAAGGCCGAATCTGAAGTTGCTGCAACACCACAGCAAAAGCCTGCCGAGACCTCATACTTCCAAGATTCGCCCCCTCCAACTCCCACAAAGGATCTGACCTTGTTCCTCCAGTACAAGTCCAAGGTAAAGAAGTTTGTTCTGCCGGAGGGACGCGCCGAGCTTACCATCGGACGGCTTCAACTCGCATTTATCGAGAAGTTTTCTTGGAATACACAACACAACGGCGCAGATCTCCCTGAAATCTACATCCAAGACCCGGTTTCTGGTGTACGACACGAATTAGAAGACCTTGCAGACGTCAAAGACCGAACTGTTCTGGTGCTCAATGTCGAGGCTCTGGACGAAGTCAAGAAACATATCGACGATGGAATTGCATCCTTAACCGAAATTGTTCGGGATGTCAAGCAGACAGTGACGGATCAAGGAGCTGCACTTCAACGAGTTTCAGACCGACAACAAGAGGCTGCCAACGAAATGGCTCGACTGGCGCTATCACCTCCGTCAACTTCTCACTCGTCTGACGGAACAAAGACACAGTTTAGCTCTGGAAAGAAGCTGGATAGTAGTCATCTCGGAGAACTGAAGACCTTGCGACGAGACCTGGCCATTATGCGACAGACTTACTCCAATTTCCAGGCAGACATCCAAGACTCAATGGCTACCATTCGCGCCAAAGCTGCCAATGTCAAGGTTGCTACAGCCAAAGCTGCCATTCCAGACATCGAAGGCGACGCTGGTTACTCATATGTTACCAGCGGACGTAAGCAACTCAACAGCGACTCCGATCGGTTGGTTGGTAAGGTGGACGATCTCCAGGACCTTATCGAAGATCTGCGAAAGGATGTGGTGCACCGCGGTGTCCGGCCACTGCCGCGACAATTGGATTCTGTTGGAAAGGATATCGCAACATTGACCAAGGAACTGAAGAGAATGGAAGAGTACATGACTCAGGAGAAACCTATTTGGACCAAGATTTGGGAGAAGGAGTTAGAGGACGTGTGCCAAGGGCGGGACGAGCTTCGCCTTATGGAGGATCTTTTGGTCGATCTGCGGGACGATTTGGAGAAGGCCTCAGAAACGTTCACTCTCGTGGAGCAAGCTACCAAGGAGCAGATGAAGGACAACGGCACTGGCGCAAGTGCCGGAAGCGCCCGCCAGTTCTCCAAGGGCCTTATCAACCTCGGCAACAGTGCCGATCAAAGCGCCGCAAAGGAAGGTGTTCTTGGTGAAGTGAGAGCTTTACAACCCAACCACGAAGATCGACTGGAAGCCATCGAACGTGCAGAGAAGCTACGGCAAAAGGAGCTAGCAACGCGCCAAGTCAACCCGCTCCACCGAGAAATCACCAATTTTGTTGCGGACGGCAAGCTGAAGAAGTCAGGCGGGTTTGAGGAGGTTGAGCGCGCGCGGAAAGCCAAGGACGACCGCATTCGACGAGAAGTTTGGCAGCGTCAGAACGGCATCATTCCTGAGAACCCTATCGGCGAGGAGGGTGCGGACGCTGAAGCCGATTTAGAAGACGAGGACGCGGCATTTCTCAGGGAGCTCGAAGAAGACGAGGCACGACAAGCCCAGGCTCAGGCAGAGGCAGAGGCAGAGGCAGAGGCAGAGGCAGAGGCAAACCAGCCTCCACTACCGCCACCAAAAGACGACGACGATAAGCAACCTGATCAGCCAAATGGCGCTTAGTCACTCACATTGGTTATATGTTCGAGTATACATATCTTGATTTGCCTAGATCGGTTCCACTATGTTTATGGAGATGATGCCTGGGAAGAAGAAACGCCTGATGCGAGATTGTTTGAACGCGATATGTCACTATGGAATATGGTTATGGACTTAGGAAGGACGGACGGATATAGGAGGCAAAGGCTCTCTAAGCCAGCATTTTCTTAACCCCCCTTTTCAATATTCTCGTATTTAGTTAGCCTTTTTGCTTGGTAGTTTTTAGTTGGGATTTTGACATAGCGGAGGCGAATGGGATTTGTTTCTCTCACTGCATCAACTACGTTTCATTACAGTGAAATATCATAAAAGTCGAGCTTCCTTGCTGTTTTTCGACACTAGACTTGCGATAAGTCAATGAATACTGCCCTGAACTGAATTCTCGGAATCTAAACTACGTTGCCACATGTCAACCGAATATTACGTTATGAGCATATTCCTATTTTGCTTGATTGTATTTGATCGTCTAACATAACTTTTGACATAAATCTATCATTATGATCCTAAAAGCGTAAGTTTCTTAACCCCCTTAACAATCGGAGGCTCCAACTTCTTGCCCTGTCCCATCACAAAGTCCTGCAGCACAGCTTCACCTCCTGTAGCCTGCCATGTTGGCTCGGCATCATTATTTTGCTGGGTCTCTACCTCGGGCACCTTAAACACCTCAGCTACCGCAGCAGTGCATGCATCAGATACCTCAGCCATGAGAGCTTCAGCGGCACGCGCACGCTCGGGCATGTTCCTCCGCACAAGCGCAAAGATAAGGCGCTCGGCATCTGGAGCAGCGGCACTGACACGGTCAATGAGACGACGAATACTGTTGACGAGGTATTCTTCCTCGTAGACTGTTCCCTTGCGTCCACGAGCGCGCTTCTTCTCCTCACGCTTACGGTTCTTGCTTGTGGCGCGACTGACTCCTGTTCCAGCTGTTCCCACACTTCCAGCCTTGCCTGTATATCGTGTAAAGAGCGATGCACTGGTGCTGACTCGGGAAGAGGCGGCGACAGAGACGTCGTCAGGGATGTCCATACCACCAGCGCGATCTCCTTCGTAGAAAGCCAGAGGGTCTTCGAGGGCCTTACGGCGAAGCTCGGCAACGCGAGGAACCTGTGCCTTGAGCTGGGCCTTGCAGTCAGCCAGGAACTCGGTCGTTGTGCCTAGCGCATCGGCGAGACCAGTGTCGACACTGGCAGTGAGGAGGTCAGGGCGGTTGCGTTGAACAACGAGACGGATAGCGTCTGCAAAGTGGTAGCCCTTGCATAGGCAACGAACAGCCATGTCGATAGAGTCAAGATATTCGAGGTGGATGGTAGCAGCAGCAGAGTAGTCCTTTGCTTCCCAGAGAGCATCTGCAAGGTTGTTGGCAAGGTCGGACATAGCCTCAGAGGACATGGGAGGGTGCTGCTGAGCTGCAGTGTAAAGACACTCTTGCCAACACGTAGCGCCGGCGGTTCGGTAGCAGCTCGTTGCCTTAGCCCAGTTCTCGAGTGACTCGAATGCAAGGCCTGCTTCTCGGTAGGCTGATGTGGACTCAAGATAGGCGGCGTAAGCGGCTGTGAGTTCTCGAAGGCGAGGAGGGTCGTAGCGGTATAGACGGAGAGCGTCGTGGTATAGGGAGTGTTTGGTGGTATAAGCAAGGAGTTCATCGAATACATCCATTGTTTGGAGATGACCGAGAGCTTTGACACGACGTTCAAGATGATCATCAATCTCGAAGTGACGTCTAAGCTCGGGGAGAGAGTGCAGGTTTTGAATGAAGGGGAGGTATTCGCGAGGATCACGCTGGGACTGCTGAGCGACAAGGAGGGCCAGATCAAGGTTATAGAGTCCAAGAGCATTCTCATATAATCGGTTGACGTCGACCAAGAAGCAGATATGTTCGACTGCTTTTTCAGCGATCTTCTCGTCCTCGCGCATCAGCTCAGCGACGAGAAGAAGACCGTCATCGAGTGCAGGCGGTGACTTGCAGACGTGTGCAGTGATGGTATTTTGAAGGTTGGTAGCCTTGCGGCTCTGGAGGGCGTCGAGAAGAGCATCGCAGACGGTGTTGACCTTTGCAGCAGAACCCCGTGGTGCGGGCGACAAGTCAGAGGGAATTGTATCAGCGCCAAAGCTGGTTGATCGCTTCGTATCCTGATACATGGTCTGGGTAACATCCTCGGCACTGGTCTAGGTCAGTAACGGCCCTGGAAAGTTGAAACAAGAAAGCATACCGGAGAGATGAAAGGAAAAGATCGATATGGGCGACCTCTGGGATCTGATCGAGAAAGAGGCCAACATTGGCCAAGAATTGCTCGGGCTGATGGTCGTAGAGAATGTTCATATCTACGCGCTGAGTACGACAGTATGAGAATGCTCGAGCGTAGTTCTTCTCATCAATCAGGTTACGGATACCTGCTACGACCATGGCTCGAGGGAAGACGGTCTCCAGGTTTCCACGGGGCATCTGCAAAATAATGCTCATGTTGGCGGGAATAGCTGTGACAAGCCGCGATCCACGCTCCACACTACGGCAACGTTCATCGGTCTCAGGGTCATCTGCGGGGACTTCGAGATCTAGGAGGCATTAGCGTACAGTCATAAAAGACAAAAAGGAGTCTTACCGTCAACGTTCGCTGACAAGTGAACAAACTTGACCAAGTGGTTATTGGTGGTGAAGATGAGATGGCTGGGTGTGACGATGAATGAGGTACAGTTCTTTGCCAGGAGACGAGAATTGGCATAAATATGACCGTTCCTGGAGAGGCCAAAGGCAAGGATCTCATCGTCAACCTTGCTAATCTCAAACCAAGGCAGCTGTGTTTGGAACTGCACAGGCAGCATCTCATTTCCAGACTCGTTGATCTGGAATAGCTTTCCCGAGTTGTCCTGGCCATACCCAGAGAATGAGTTATCGTCTTGATAACTGGTTGTGGCTACAAGGACCTCCCGAGAGTTGACGTCTGCAATAGATGCTTCACCCGCAGCCTGCACGGATCGCTGAACAAAACCCTTCTCCTCTTCGTAACCGAAGTAATGGAAAGCATCGGCAACAGCAGCAATTCTCAGAAGAATATTGTACCCAGGGCTTGCCATCTCGTCAAATAATACCTTCTTAGAGAGCTTTGGCTTGATGGATCTACCGTTCTTGACGGGCCACTCATAAACATCGACACCCTTACGGTGAAGAACCGCAAAGGAAGTGTTGTCACGGCCGAATGCAACGTCGACTGCCGCTGCAGGAACCGTGATATCGAACATTGACATAGGGGGCGGTACATTGGCTGTTCGGAAAGGAGTCAACTTGACTGTTTCGCCGTCAATAACCGCAACGGCGCCATTGTCGTGCGGCGGGCGGCTCGATCCCCTGGCTGTATGGAATATGTGCTCTGTCACAACGACAGTATTTGTTGAAGTAGCAGCAAAGCGCAGAGCCTTTTCAGGATGCCATGACAAACATGTCGAGCTAGCCTCGATAGGGATCTCTTGTTTGAGGTACCAGTGGTAGTTGCCCATAGTCCACAGCTGAGCCATATCCTTGAAAATCACCGCCAGGACAGTCGAGTCTGAGTTCCACTCAAGACGTATTCTCTCATGAGCCTCAACTGGCCCAGAGGGAGAACGAAGTGTGAATTCGCCGTGCCGCAAACCGTTCCTCTCGAAAAAGACCACATCGATCTGGTTTGACTTTCGCTGAATACCAGCCATCAAGTTTCCAGCTGGTCGCCAGCTCAGGGAACTCTCGAGGCCATCAACTGGCTCACTTGCGCTGTCAAGTTCACCTTCTCGTGAGTAAACTCGAATTAAACGACGAGAACCTTCCTGAACCGAGTTGATGGCCACATAAGCGCCATCGCCTCTCCAGCTAATGGTGGTGGCACCATCCTCGTGAGGACTGGGTAAACCCTCATCGACCTTTTCGGGGATAGTAGGATCACGCATGGCCTTTGCACCTCGACCTTGGAACTGGGTCTCCTTCTTTCCCCATCCCACAGATACGTGCTTCGATGCATTGAGGTCGTCGACTGTCATGGGGATCTCAGCAACTGGGTCAAAGGTTGAACCCATGAAGATGACATTGTTCTCCTTTGTGACAACAATGAGGAGTTCTTCATCAGGGGACCATCGTGCAGCGGCAATACCAACATCGATGGAGCCAACAATCTCAATATGAGCACCTTGATCTGAGAAGTCGTCTTCTCGGACTGTCACAATGTCACCTCCTTCGAAGACCAGACATGTAGTTGCTGAACCACTGAGATACTGTAAACTGACGACCTTGTCGACAACGAGGTCTGGTGACGGGTTTGGGGCCTCCCAGCTGGCTACAGTACTGGCTGAGCTATATGGAGTAAGTGACTATTATATGTAAATTATTCTATAGACGATGTACTTACATGTCTTGATCTCCAGAGATTCTCAACAACTCAATCTCACAGCTGTCCTCAAAAGGTTGGGCTACGACAAGAACCTGGTCCTTCTCAGGATCCCAGCACGCAGCTGTGACATTATCGCGCTGGCATTGTCCAAATCGAATGTTGCGAAGATTGCGCATCTTGACTATTTCGCCAAGGTCTAGTTGTCTGATGATATTCACCAACAGCAGTGTGAGCTCACAGTAACTGTCGATGTAACTAGAGTGGTATAGAATGGGCAGACTGTAGGCCTCTATGCAGCTGTCGTTCGACCTGTTCTGGTCTGTCGGACAAGGCCGAGCGTGCAGTGCAAGTGGTGATATTTTCTTGGTGTGGATGAAATGGGCAACCAGCGGCGATGGATTTGCTAGATTTGGTGTCGATGCCCGTAATCGAGATTTTTTGCGGTACCTGATTAAGCTGGTGGGTAAAGTACTGATGCGGGGTGATGGAGCGGCAAAGATACATGCTGTGACTCCCAGATCATGTACTCGCCATCTTTGAAAGTTCTGATCAAGGGCCTGGGGAAAGAGCTTTTTAGGTTGCATCACTTCTTCTCTTTTCCGTCTAGATCAGTTCTTCACGGGCAATAACGACCAACCTAGATTTTCGTAACTATTCCGGGCCTCGGCGATTGAAGAGTTCATCGCCTTATTTGAATGGCCCCATTGACTTTTCTCTTTCTCTTCTTAAACTTGCTTCATTTCCCATCTTTTTTGTGCTGATTCACTGTTCCCAGTTTCACGCTCTGTTTGTAGCTCTCGCCATCACATGCCGATCACCCGCTACCGGTTGGGGAACCATTGAACTCTCCGCATTTGCTCTCAACCACTACCCCTTCAACAACCTACGTATCGCATCGTGCTAATAAAACCTACTACTGGCCGTAGTAGCTATTTTCTATTCAAACTACCACCGACACATTGATCTTCAGTGATAGCGATACTACCTCCATCATGGATGTTGCATACAATCAACACGCCGACCGATCTCGTCGCAAGAATCGCTCCTCGTCCAACCTCAACCATCTCTCGCTCGCGCCCTTGACCGCCAAACTCCCTCTCAACGACGATGAACTCATTGCAGACGCTATCGCATCTCACCCTCACTCGCCTATCCATCCAATTCCCTCCTATATCCAGGGAAAGTCTGCTCCTTCAACACCACGCCTTCTCGCTCGGTCCCCAACAGCATCGCGCTCGAGGTCCCATACCCGAACCCCCTCAACACCTCTCGCCAAAAGCAAATCCGCGTCTCATCTCGCGGCTGGCGCATCATGCAAGACTCATTCTGGCCGCGCAACCCCCAGACGCCACAAAGATGATATGAGCTTTAGCATGCGTAATCGCAATGATAGCGATTGGCTGCTCAGGACAGGCGCGCTTATGAGCTCCGAAGCTCGCGAGTCTAAGGGCCAGACTTGGCTTATCTCGCGTCAGAGTTCTACCAGCCTAGGGGGAATGGACCCTGATGAGAATGCTTTTGAGAGCGAACTTGCTCGCGAGCGTGAGATTACGAGTCGCCATGCCAGTCGCCGTGGTAGCACTGCTGAGGACGCATCTCCTTATGCTAGTCGCTTCCCTAGTCGCACTCACAGCCGCTCCCATAGCTTGACGCGACCTAGGAGTCTCCTCCACTCACCTCTCGAGTTCTCAATGACTGCCGATGGGTCTTACTTCCCCAACCAAGAAGTCAACAATGACCTGCCCGGCCCTGACTTCGTCAACCTTGACGAGAAGCTTGAGGAGCTCGAGCAGGACTTGTCCCAGGATGATGAAGCTACCGTGCGACGCCTCGTGCGCAAGGGCCAAGCTAACACGGGGACTTGGTTCGGCAATGTCTGGTCCCTCTTTTCTGTGGAGGAAGATGATGAGGACTCAGAAGATGATAGTGACGAGACTCCTCAAGAAGGAGATTCTCAACTCAGCCGCTCCCGGAGTTGGTCCTCCCGCCATCTGGCAGGCATATCGACAGCCCCAGAGGAGCGCATTCCACCTCCAGGAACTGACGAAGGCGGCTGGAGAGATGCAGCCTGGTTATTGAGCGTGGCTTCCAAAGTGATGTTTTAGAATGAAGCGACTAAACACAAGACGATAAACCGATCATTTATTTATATAAGCAGTAGAGAGATTGGATAACACAAGGGTATATGGGTTAAGAGCGTAATTGGTTGATAATATATTTGGCGCGCACAGCTTCAGCCTTGCATTATAGGAGCAGGCTTCCTAACATGATTACTTGGTGTACTTTCTCCCACTTGTTCTAGAATAATGTCTGAGCATCAACAGAATTTGAAGTCTTCTGAATAAGTGACATTTTTACAAAACTGTCATTGTGAGGAGAGGGCTCCTGTAACTTACTCGACTCGACCCTGGCACTCATCGGCAAAGCTCCGCGCCGGCCCAAGGAGCACGGCGCGGGGTCCGTTCACCGCCCCACTCCCGTTCCGCAGCCGGGGCCAGGATCAGCATCAACTGACAAGCAAAAACGACCTGCTCAGGGTCGTCTTGGAAGCAAATGAGCGCCACGTCACTTTTACTTCGTTTCTACTACGTTATAGAACATCTAGGGCCACTACGGACCCTCCAAATGTGTAAGAAAGAAAAGAAACAAAAATAAGACAGAGGAATACCCACCATAATCGTGCGGCCAAGCTGAGAAGAGTGAGTCAAAACCGGTTTGCGGGGTGGGCGAGTTATCATATCACATCGCAGGAGGGTGCATTGCAGGCCTCGAATGAAACTTGTTCCGCGTGTGATTGATAAAAGGGTCTTACAGCTTTGAGTCAAATGGGAGATGGTCACCCGTCGAGGCCTTCCAGGTGCGGTTCACGACTCTTGTGCATGATAGTCTGAGGTAACGGGCTTAGCTGTACTACAAACTTCCCGGGAATTGGGTCATTGGTGGTTCGACTCTGATGTCGATATGTGCAACAAGAGATGCCGATTATGCCGCTCGTCGATACCATGTGCAGCTACAGATCTGGGTCGTGCATCAGAAGCTCTTCTGTGACAGTTTGCGGTAAGGTCCAATATGGTGGGTACCCAATATCAAAGTCTCAAGACATGGATAGCTTGATACGATGCTGAGTCGTAGTGGGAGTTGTTGTGTTGTCAAGCCCGCTGCCCCTCCGTAAGGCATGTTAAGTGGACTTGAATCCAAGTTCAAAGTCTAAAAGACCAAGTTTTATTTAACTCGTGACTCTAAACAGCTTGATCATGCCATCCTAGAGAAGGGATAACCAAGTAAAAGAAGCATTTGTTCAGCCGTCGGTGGTCAAACCCCGCCATCAAGCATTCAAACTTGACCGTGCACGAGGGGCCCGGCGGAAACGTCAGTGAGAGTGAGGGGTGCTTAATGAGATTGATCAACGGACCCTGCAGGACCCAATATCAGTCGAAGCGAGAGAAACGCAAGCCACAGGAATACAGCATAACAGATGCAGTTGGTCTGCGACGGAGAAAATGCCGCACCAAAGTCTTGATTGCGGTGGCTGGTGTGAGAAACAAAGAGCAGCTTCAACATCGAGGGTGCAATCTGCGTGGGGTTTCGATTCATTAAACGGGTCCAATTTCTCGAGTAGAATTCAACCGGGTGGGCCTGCGGGCATAAGACGGCGTGCATGTCATCCTAAGCTTGTGAGTGCTGGGGAGCTTTGGTTCCCAAGACCTGGAATCTTCTGAGAGAAGCTCCAGTGCCCTACGGCCGAGATGCCGATCGTCTCCTGTCTGAGAAATACCAAGAGTTGAGAGTGTGGACCGGTGACTCGGTGAACGTTGCGTCTTGTCTCGGGAGATTGTGCCTAGGTATCTTGTAGTTTGTATCTTGTAGTAGGTAAAGTATCAAAGCAATGAATGAGCTCGAGAGACGAGTCATAAGCGGCGTCCTGTTGTGTTTGTCTCGGCCGAGAGGTCTTGAGTGATCCACTGCATAACACACTATCCGTACAAGTGATAGAGCCAGCAGCAAGTGGAGGAACGCAAGAGAGTGAATTGCTTCAGCTCCGGGTGACGATTTCCCGGGTCCCGGGGATATGCCACAGCTGGGGATTTGCGTATTTAGCCATGCGCCGGGTTATGACCGGTGTGCTGGATATCATAAGACGCTGGAGCCTTGTATGCTGTACTGTACGCCGCGCCTTATCTGTATGTCAGCATTTGGAGGAGGGGATCATGAAACACTGCCTGTCAAGAATAGAATTCCGGATACAGGCCGAAGAAAACGTTCCGCTTCAGGGTAGCATCTGTACTTTTGGTACAGTAGCCCGGTTGGTGGTGCTTGTTTGTCTCTTGTCGTTATGGATTAGCGGACTATTTCCACGCTAGGCGGACGCGGTTGAGAGTCCCGGAGAACCAGAACGAAAAAGACGATGAGCTTCCTAAATAGTTAGAGGGGATGGTCTGTTAAGGACCTAATCAGCGGTGACATCGATCTGGTGCCGAGTCAGCGATGTTGATGAATATTTCTGGTATTAAGCTATCGCGCGGGAGCGCACGTACGCATGAGCATAAGCATGAGGAGCAGAACATGGATGGCACTGACATGATTTTGGATAGACGTGAAAAAAAAAAAAAGTACAGTAAAGCCAACAGAAAGACACAAGAGATGGATGATCTTTTACGGATTCTGGATTGGTGTCTCCCCCAATGGAAGCTGTGGAATCTAGGCCTTCTGCTTCTCGACGGAATGGAACCAAATGATGCAACAGCTAGGTTCTCTTGGTGCATTTTGGTGTCCTCTCCCCGATTTTTTGCACTCTTCTCTTGTCTCTTTTGGTGGACTCTTGTACAAAACAGTGAGCGCCGACGTAATCGGCAGGGCCCTTCTTCCATTCGAAGTCACCTCAAGTAAATGCCTACAGCAGCCACCAAAAGATTCCATTTACAAACCTTGGAACCTTGGAACTCTCTTCTTTTTTTTCTCTCTCTGCCCTGTCTCTCTCTCCCTATCGACCTAAGCCATCTCCATTCGCATCCAATCTATTCCTTTAGGGTACGAAAACCTCAACGGGTTCTCTCTCCTTTTTGTATATGCCCATGCCCATGCCCCTCCACCCCCGAATTTACTCCCTGCTCGTGCCTCAGACCTGTGACGCTATATCCAGCCACTGTCGTCAGTCGTACCAGAGCAGCCCGCTTCGGGATCTCCCGCAGAACAGCACCTCCAAGTCGCCGGGACACTCACTCACACATTCACAGTCCGTCAGTCAGCCAGTGTCAACCACACGCGCTCAGTCGATATTTGCCCGTACGCGAGGGCGCGACTCAAGATTGGAATAGATTGATAATCTTTTCCCTTGACAAACACCCTTATTCAGTATCTTTGCACCTAAGAATCGACTGCCCATCTACGTCCCACTTTGATTAGATCTAGGTAAGGAAAACATCATACTGCATTGCATCATGGATCGCATCGCATGTCTCTCCTCGTTTCCAAGAGCCAACATATGCATATTCTGTCTTTCCGATACCCTTGAATTGCTTCTCTCTTGTTCTCTCTTACACACCAGCCATTCCCTTTCTTTTCTTTTCTTTTCTTTACCCTCCCCAGTATGGACATGAATGTCTCTGGTCTATTCGACCGATCGCCTAAAAAAAAAATGTGGTTTTTCTGCACTAAACATAACACTATCTATCTATCCCCCACTCATTCACTCACTGTCCCGTCTCTGTCTCCTCGAATGGATGGCCATAGCACATCACAGTCCAGTCGGTTTTGACGCCCTGCATCTGCTAGAGCGGCTCGACCCCACCCGCGATGGCTCGTCCGAGGATAATGGCATTGAATATGGCTACCTGAGCCCTGAAGTACCTTGCCTTACGGATACCTACCTGACTTGACTACCTATCCATGAATGGTGGATGGATGGGATGGTTGATTTCGAATGCAAATGGACCCTCCCTCTCCATTGTTAGCCCCTCACTTATGAGTTAACTGCCCACATACCAGCACCCGACATCACACACTTGTTAACCGCCGCCTTGTACCAAGCACAAGCCATATCTCTCAGGCCCTTACTTTGACTCTACTCTTCCTCGTGCTCTCCTTTCCTCGTTTCTGCTCTCTTTTTGCTGCTCCTGTGTCTAAAGGTGTCGATATCTAGCTCCTGTCTTGTATATCGTCATACCCCAGGATAGCTGCAGCTCCCGCGAACTCAAAAAAGGGACACCCCCAATCAACCTCAGGTACAACCAAACCCTTGGAATAGCGCAACGGCCACCCTTCTCCAGCTACTTCTACCGCCCTGACAGAAACCAAGCGTCACTCGGGCGCCATGGCTTCGCTTGATCTGAGACCCCTTGCCAGCCACTCACATCTTGTTCCATTCCGCTCCCGCGGTAACACCTCCAACCTTCAAAATCTTTCCTCTTCTCGCTCAAGTCCAAGTCCAAGTGGCTCTAGCTTTTGAATCCTTGTCTTTATTTGTTTCGCGCTCGCTTGTTTGATCTCTCTTGTACCAGAGTTTCTGACACCAAGGCTACCTACTAGGTTCCATCGTTTCTCCTCTCCGATCGTTCTCCTCCGCGGACCCACGCTACTACGACCCTGGAGCTTTTCAGCACTGTCTCGATTTATCACACCTACCTAATACGTTTGTCCCAGGAGTATAAACGAATACTACAGCCAAAATGTCGCGAACCGAGGAGAATGTGGGCTTGATCCTGACTGCGAGTCCGTTCGAGTATGGTCGCTAACAACTCCGACCCCAGAGTGACGATATCGATTTCGGTGACAACATTGATATGATTACTTTCGAGCAGATCCTTGAAATGGACGAGCCAGGCGATTGTGAATTCAGCTCTTCTATTGTATTTGGCTTCTTTGAGCAAGCAGAAGAAACCTTTGAACAGATAAAGGAGGCCTTGTGAGTTGAAACTATAAAACAGTGGTCCTATATCAACGCCGCTTCATGGATGGGAATATTGGCTGATTTCTGACCTTTTGTCGACGTTACTTAGGGAAGAGGAAGATCTTGATAAGCTCTCGTCTCTTGGACACTTCCTCAAGGGCTCGTCAGCGACCCTCGGACTCATCAAAATCAGGGATGGTTGCGAAAAGATTCAGCGTTATGGCAAGCACGAAAAGCTGGACGGCTCTCCTGAAGATGACTCCAAGGAATGTCTAAAGCAAATCACAGACGCTTTCAAAGCCGTTCAAACAGATTACGCCGAGGTCGAGAAACTCTTGAAGCAGTACTACGAGGCAAGGGAGTAATGCATTTATTCCCATCACCATAAAGCCTACGAGATGGCGCGTTCACGATCAACTGGAGGCAGTCTTTTACAGACATGGCTTGCCACTTGGGCTTTTGTCACGGAACCTCGATAGGAACATTTTCGGTTCAACAAATACTTGTTGTGTTGGGTACATTCAGAAAAAGGAAATGGCCGGGTTCATCGAAGCAGATACCCCGGGCCTTGGAACGGCCTGAGGCTTAGAGGACGACCCGTCAGGTCATTGTCAATCATGTTGGAGGCATTACGAGGTAGTGCGGAATGGCATCAAATGCCATGCCGCCCCTCTTTGAATTGAACAGCCTTCTTGACACGCATTGTTGAGAGCAGAAGCAGAAGCAGAAGCAGACTTTGTAGATAGATTTAACAAAATGCTTGGGATTGGGGCAAAAGGAATTCTGCTCGTAACGCTACTTGGTTTTCTGACGCATTGACCAAAGACTGCTATTCTGCGAGGTCTATCTTCACTTTTCTTTCTTTTGTCTCATTGTTAACCCCGTATCGGATAGTTGATATGTGACTGATTAACTGCACCTCCGACCCTGAGAGCTCTGACGTTGGTGGGGTAATCCTGACACAGCTTAGGTTACCGCGATCTACGAATACAAACTCAGT
This sequence comes from Fusarium sp. NRRL 25184, assembly GCA_013755755.1. NCBI lineage: Eukaryota > Fungi > Ascomycota > Sordariomycetes > Hypocreales > Nectriaceae > Fusarium > Fusarium sp. NRRL 25184. The sequence continues at coordinate 135,672 of JABSSZ010000114.1, read as the reverse complement.
TGATACGAACACCTGACATCATCGAGGTGTGACAGACCAACGTCAGATACCTTACACACAGCATGTTAGTCATTTCACAACCTTTAGCACTGCAGGGTATGCTTGGCTTTTGTATCATCCATTCAGCCAGTGCAGTCCCACGATATATGCTTGGAGTTTCGCTTGCTAACTAACGTCACTAGCCGAAGACAGGTCATAGACATATTGTCACATTTTGTCTATTCGCAGTTACACTTGTACGTATCGCTGAGACTGATCAAAATTGTCCCGGAAAGACAAATTCGATAATTCAGCCATGCCGCCGAAACCAGTCAGGGCGTCTCCGACGCATTTCGTATGCATTCCCCTGGCCGGGCCGCAGCTTGCTAGAACCTTGGCTGCTTTCCGCACAGAAGTCACGAATCCTTCTGGCTTTGGTGTTCCACCGACTGCAGTGCGTCCACTAGGCACGATGCATCTGACACTTGGTGTTATGAGCCTCAAAGATGAAGGCGTTGAGCAGGCCAGTGAGGTGTTGCAGAGTTTGAAGTTGAAGGAGTACCTTGCAAGTGCTAGGGCTGGAAAGGCATCGACTGAAGAAGGGCTTTCGATAACTCTCAAGGGCTTACATGCTTTTCAAAACCCCGAAAAGACTTCGGTGCTGTACGCGCCGCCTTTTGATACTGAGGGAATCTTGCAGAAGTTCTGCGAGCAGATCAAAACTACGTTTCAGGAAGCTGGACTGATGGCCAAGGAGGACAGACCATTGGTGCTCCATGCAACTGTGGTCAATACAATCTATGTCAAAGATGGTCGCGGAAGAAGACGAGAGAAGTTGACGATTGATGCGAGGGACATTGTCAGTTCATATGATGACTATGTCTGGTTGGAAGACATACCCCTCGACAAGGTTACACTGTGTCGAATGGGGGCGAAGAAGATTGAGGGGACAGACGACGAAGCTTATGAAGTCGTGGCTGAGGCCGGGTTTTAATCCTGAAGCCTAGATGTTGCATGAGCATTTTGAGGCGAATACTGCTTTGGAGTCTTGGCCTGAGAAGCCTAGACATGATTTCTTGTTAGGCAGCTGGATAACGACAGTCAGATGAACTGAGTTTATTAGGTTGACACTTGATTCCCTCTGAAATCTGATTACGGATTACCAACCATTTATCATGATGCTCAAAGGCTGACAGAGAGGTAACCAATATGGAATCAAGGCAGTAGATAGAGTCTCCTTTTACTGAATGCCTAGAATCTTCTGTAAATTAATGTTTCAAAATTATATTAATCCATGCCATCATAAAACTCTAGCCATCCTGTTCATCTCACTTCATATCAGTGATCCGGGGTCTGTCTGATACTGGGTTCGCGACAAGCCGAATTAGCGCACCTTCAGTGGGCGGCCGCCTAGAAGTCTAATCAATCGCTCACCTCCAGGCATCAAAATACAGGAACCAAACGTCATCCATTCAACATAACACCTACGCAAACCTCGAGCATTGCGATCCTATACAGCACTTGATGCCAGCGACAATGCGGAACCAGCACCGCCTGGCCTCGGACCCCACGACTTGACGATCCTCTGCAGTGGAGGGCTATACATCCGATCTTACTTTACAGCAAAAGCTCCGCCTCGTTACCGCGATGAACACATCTGAAAAGCGCCGTCCAGGGCCCGGCACCTCACCTGCCCATACCTTGCGCACCGGCGCCTCGAGCAACAATCGAAACAGCATGCCTGCTCTGCCTCCCCGAGCCGCCATGGCCTCCAATGCCAACGCGAGCCCCGAAGAGACCCTTGACACCACTGGCGGTGCCCCGCTCAAAGAGAAGGAAAACGCAGTGACAGGGAGCGGGAGCACAAAAGAAAAGGATCGCGATAAGGATCGCAAAGAAAGGAGAGAGAAGAGGGAGAAGAAAGAGAGGGAACGAGAACTCGAGGCTGCGCTGAAAGAGAAGGATGAGAGGATTGCCTATCTGGAGAAGGAGATGGGGATCATGGAGCGAGAGTTCCATCGCGAATTGGACAAGTTGAGCCAGAACGAAAGCGAGACGGCCACATTTTGGCAAGCGAAGCATAGTTCCTTGAACCAGCAATACTTACGGACGGATACTGAATTACGACTTTTACGTGCAGAGGTTGAAGTTCGAGAAGGCGAGCGGGAAGAGCTTCGAGAAGGTTGGGAGGTTCTACGACGAGAGCTCAAAGAGCGAGATGATGAGATTCGAGGTCTAAGAGGACAAGTACGTGGTCTAAAAGAGTGGGTGAGTAATAGCACAAGGACAGATGGGCAAGAATGCGATGAGGTGTTTGGTGATGGCATGGCGAGGTTGGGCAATGGTCTTCAGAATTGGGTCATTGTAAACTTTCGCAAGGCCAAGATAAGTAAGTCATATTGCCATTAAGGACAAAGTTGAAGTACTGACATGTGCAGATCTGGAGACCCTGGATGAAGCAACCTTGGCCGAGGTCAATGATCTTGTGCCAATGTACGAGGAGCTTGCATCGACACATAAAGTTTACCTCTTGCAATCGATTGTGTCCAAGATATTAGTCGAGATGGTGTTTGACGCCTACTTTGTCGGTCTATCAGAAGAGCAAACACAACAGTTTCGGCAGCTGGAAAAGCTTATTTCTTCATATGGTATGTAATTCACCAGTAAAGAAAGGCAATTGCTAACTTTTGCAGCTGATTCTGATGAAGCCATTAATCAATGGCGCTCCTCGACCCTTTCACTTCTCCGGCGAGATGGCTCATCTCTTAAGGAATCAACATCATCCGTCACAGAAGCCATCCTAAGCAGAATAACACGTATTCTCGATGCCCTTTGTGGCACATCACCATCCGAGGCTCGAGATAGTGGATTACGAGTTCTTGTCAACAACTCAATCGAGCTTGCGCGCCTTGTCGCTGTTCAAAAGGCCGTCCTACGTGTGAACATGCCCACCGTCTTGCCACATCAAAGGGTCATGTTTGAGTCAGAGACCATGGAAGACTTGGGTGGTGAAGACGAAGAGTCTCTGACCGGGAGAGAGATCTGCTGTGTTGCTTTTCCTGGAGTGATAAAGCATGGCGATGAGCATGGTGGACATTTGCAATATCGCAATGTCATTCTGAAGGCAAGGGTGCTGTGTAGCCCTGAAGAAGGTTGACAACACTAGCTTCCATCTTATCAAGCCAAGGCCTCGATGACGGTCTTAGTTACTGGGCGATCTATAAAGCCCCATTACCGGGATTTGCGTATATCTCTTGCATCTAGCATTTTGACAAGGTCGCATTCTACACGACATACTATTAGAGACGGCGAGAGCCGCCTATATACAGGATCTTTTGAAGAGATCTGTTACAGTTGACTGACAGGAGTCGGTCTTTAGGATTAGATTACTATATTAATGACTTACGAATTTTATTGTCATAAACTTTACTTACCCAATGATCGCCTGATTTAGGTCTGGAGCGAAGTGGTATGGTTACACGAGATAATGATCATCGATCATCGCAAGTATCCTGACAAGGAGAGGTAAGAAAACTTAGGACCCCTATCCTAAATGATAAAAAAACTTAGGTAAAGTTAATTTAATTTAATATCGATTTAGTTGATCTTAGATCAAGTATTTCTGGCACCTTAGTTTGACGTCAGAAGTTGTCCTTCTCCCTGGGGCATGAGGACTTGTAGCGGTAGGAGTTGGCTTGATGGGCAACATTAAAATACGGAGAAATTGGCTCAGTTTCATAGTCAATCATAGGTTTTTGCTGAGCTCAGGTAAGATAGTTGGAGGATAAGTCGAGTTGTGCATCCATATATCTAGTATCAACGTTGGCTTATTGTCAAGGTAGACAACTTAAAACATGCCACCATCGCATTGCATTCCTCGTTTGGCATCTCCCTGGACACTTCTCTACCCTACCCACATAGGGCTGATGTTCGCTTCGGCAATGCATGCCAACTCATGCGTTCATATTACCTGCATTCACTTCACGGTTAATTAAGTTCGGTATGGGGAATTGGAATAGGATATTCGTATGGCAGCCTGCTTGGCGTGGAGATGTCTCAGAGCGCCATGTCGCATTGGCGGTTATCATGGTTGTTTGACTCATAATGGAAAGTATGTTTTGTATCGAGATGGTGATAAACCGGGTATTAAGCTGTTGGTGGCTTGTGTGTATTGCGAGAGCTGTCGATAGAGTCGAGGAAAGGCTCCTCGTCAATTCCTAGATATATGGTCTGGTATTAGACTGTGGTCGAGCTTATCTTCAGTTTCTGTTCATCGTCAGCTTAATTGCGTAAAGCTGAATCTCCAACGTAATTAGAATTGTGCATATGATGATGATGCTCCCATGCCATGGGTGAGACTGTCAGACGGGTATTCTGATGGACCAGGGTATATCCTCCTTAACCTGCCAAGCGTCGAGAGCTTAAGAGTCACCTCGACACCATCTGAAATACGTGCTTTGTCTTGAGCCTCAATTTTGGGGGAGTTTGTGTTTCCCCGCGCTCCAGCTTCCTCCAGAAATAGCATTATAACCTTCAAATGTCATTTTGCCAACACATCGAGCTCATAGTCCGTTTCCAGGATCATGGAGTGCAAAGTAACTGAAGCCATTGATTGTCTCTGTCTTCAATCGGACCCGTGAATTGGTGTCACTCACACTCTGCGTAGTAAACCCATCAGTGGTGCCCACGTCGTTGGCAACCAAGACGCCCTCACCTCCAATTGGTCGCTCTGCCTGCAATTATGCCGACTATCTTCGGCTTCGTCCGAGGCGTGTATCATTCTGTGACAATGGCATGCTGCTGGACATGGTTCTCTGCATGCACTGAAGCCATGCAAGTCTGCACTGCATTCCCAGTGAATTCGGTGTGTTGTCGTTCATCAGGTTGGTGATGTGTTTGAAGGGTGATAACGAATAGGAAGCATCGTTGACCGATGGATGGTTCATATGAGGTTGTCGACGGGCTGGTCCTTCGAGTGAGGGTACTCGTGCTGACGCTTGAACTTGGCGTGTTGAGTTAAGGTTAAGAAGCTCGAGTTTCCGGTTTCTCTTTGTTCTTCACCATCCATCTTTCTTCTGCTTGCCTTTTTCACGACAGATCGAGGCCCCGCGCTGCATCTCGCTTCCTATCATCTCATCCATTGCCCTGTCCCCCTCCCCGTTTGTCCAAACGAGTCACTGCTTGTGTTAGCATCTCAACACCAACCTGAAAAAGGTGTAACTCCATCACAAACAGCCCCAACACTGTCCTTGGCCAGTTGACCCATATCCTTTTACCATTGCTGTCTTCCGCGTGAAAATGGGGGACCTCGCCAATGATATAAATGGCTTCATAAGTCAGCACAACGCGATGAGAGGACAACGCCATACACGGGATGCTATCCCTGCCATGATCCCAAGTTACTATGCCCCAAGCTTGATGCTCTCAGAGAGAGACAACAATGGCACTCCCACTCAAAGCATCAGCATGTCAACCGCCAGCAGCTCGACATTCATGTCTTCCTGCTTTGACAGGCCAACTCCTCAAACCTCTTCGGTTTACACAGAACCCCCTCCTGTTGCTTCTCTACCGCAGTCGCAGCCATATGTGACTCCGTCTTTACTCACATGCGAGTTCCTCGGCTTCGGGGACTGCGATGTAGTTTTCGACTTGAATGATGAGTCCCGTTGGATTGCACACATCGCGGACTTCCACCTTCGCAACATCTTCCCCACGGTGTGTATCTGCTGGTTCTGTGACCGTACATTCAGAGCATCCTCCCACAACCAAGCTGATGCTGAGACTTGTTATCGGAAGCGAATGCATCATATTGCAAAGCACTTTCGCAACGGTCTTTCGGGGCGGCAGATGCGTCCAGACTTTTTTCTTCTTGATCACTTATACCAGAACCGGTTGATTGATGAAGAGATGTATCAGAGAGCAAGGGCCTATCACGAAGCCTCTCAGGTCCAGATTCAGAACTTGTACCCTGCTGGCTGGAGGCCAGATCACCACAATCAGGAGCCGGCGGTGGTGGAAGCCAGTCGGTCAAGGCATCGGGGGTCGTCGGCTCGAAATCGTGCACCACAGGGATATTATCGTTGAGCAGAGGATTCGTTCGACACTCGACGGGCTTCCATCCTTCTTCAGTTGCTCTATTTTTATTTTGTTCTTTGTCCAGCGTTGGTCGATTCGTGACATTGTGAGTGAAAGGCTTTTGTCATCTTGTTTCTGGTTAGAGTGTCAGCTTTTTGGAATAGCTTCTTGAGAACACGGCATCCCAGATCAGAATACGAGATTTCTACCGCTTGATATGAACAAACATTCCTTGTTTGGGTGCGAGGCCGTTGATGGCTTATGAGGATCAGGAACATGTTGTACCGAGCACAGGGCTTGTATTGATACCTAGTGTCGGGTGATTGCAGGTATTTATAACCCAACTCCCAACAAGGATATTAGTTGAATGAGTAACGTTGCAAATGAGAATAAACGTGAAAAGGAGTCGCAGACTAGGCAGTGAAGATGCGTGAACGAGCGTGGCGATGCATTTCCACTCTATGATTGGACTAGAGTGAGCAAGAGTCATCACTTACATGAGCTCACATGTAAAGAAAGACCTAGGCACAGACCTAAGCATAATTTATTGATAATAATGCCATAAACGAAGTAAGTTATCGGACTTCTTTGCGATAAAACTTTGACAAGAATGTCCCTAAGCTTTTATCAAGTGATTGCGCTCGCCTCACACTTCCACAGGGTAGGGCGTGTTTAGCTGGCCTCATTCATGGCTCATGCTGGTGCCCGAGCATAGCCTCACAACCAAGGGAGGCAAGAAAACTTAGGACTTATTCTCTAAGTGATAAAAAGACTTAGGTAAGTTTTATATCACTTGGCAAGCCTTTAGGCCAGTTTATTTTGGCACCCTAGTTTAACGTCAGAATTCTTCTTGGTCCCTGCGGATAACCCAGCAGAGACTTCGAACTCGTGTTTTCAAAACGCGCAAATGCCAGAATATCTAGTTTCCAAAAGTGAAAGGATTATCGTTGTCACTTTGAGGCCTTCTTGAAAGTGCATGTATGAGGTGTCGGCGTGAAACACGGTGTTACTGTGCGATGTACTTTGAACGGCTGAACTGAAGAGCACTGCCTGCATATTTTACATTCTGGTGCCTCTATTTATTCTGATCTGACGGCCGTTTTGGGCCGTCCCAAGTTCCCCTTTGTGTTGGTTTTGGGAGTGAGGTCTCGACTGCACGTTAATGTACGACACAAAGCATGAGAGATGGACTTGTGAATGACAGTCTCAGGATTGTTTCGTGGCAACAACATAATTAGAAACAATGAATGACGAAAATTGGAACAGAAATGGATCGCAAATTGGCATTTGAGTGACTCGAGAGATCCGACAACGTCGTTGTTTCATCGGAAGCAGACCAAGTACTGAGTAATGCCTGGTATCTATGGCAAGGTTATATAAGTTATATGTTCTGAGAGTATGATCTTTCAATTCGGATAAGTACTAATTACGTAGAGAGCCACGAAACATCACATATGAATACCTCACAAAGATTGCTCCTTGGTGTATTGGGCGATACTATTGATAGTTGCGGGAAATGAAGAGAAGCAAAGAGTGAGGGACGTGAACAGCGTCCTAATCCTGCTTGGCGGAGCGGCGAAAACACCAAAAGTGCATCGCGAGGTTTGGGTATATATACATTATTTCTTTCTCCGTCACTCAACATCAGACAACGTGTCCGAGTGGTTATGGAGACAGACTTGAATTCAATTCGGTTATCTGTTGGCTTCGGCCGCGTAGGTTCGAACCCTGCCGTTGTCGACCACTAAACTCATCTTTTTTCTTTTCTTTTTCTTTTTTCCTTTTCTGAGATTCGTTACTAGATAGATACATGAAAAATAACAATGAACACAGATTGAAACCATCCACCAGATCAATGGTTCAAGGCAGGCAGAAGTAATGAGGTTAATGGTAGAAGGGCTATGAGTATAATGCCTCTCGCCTCTAATTATCGACAAGTCTCGTTTACAACAGACTCGACTTAGTTTCCGCCAACATAGGCTGTGCCCAGATATGTCAAGTGGCTTGAACAAAAAGTGAACGCAGAGATGTAGGGTTTGCTTATCGATGCAGCCGAAACTGTCGTGGTGAAGTTCGCTGATATCCCTAGGATACTCGGGTGCGTTGACGATGAATGGGAGACAATACAATAACTCGATCCTAGGTAGCGGGACCTCTTGACAATATTTGGAATTTAGCTTGGCGTAACGAGTCTTGCTTTGACCATGTCCTAAGTTCCTTGACATATGTGAACAAGATATGATCAGTACAACAAAGCTCCATACGATCTTCCACAGCTCAACGTGCTATTTACCACCAATTCTTTTGCTTGTTGACGCGTGGCCCATAAGCTTCGTTGAACGACGCCTTTACGAGTGACATTTTGAATGGGCCAGTCTTAACCCCTATATTTCATCGCCGAGCTCTCCGCCTAGAAGTTCCCAGCCCCTAAGCCACTCGGGCTCGATGGCCGTAACTATTGTCAGGAACTAATGATTAGTTATGGCAAAGGAGTCATAAAAGAACCATCTGTGGTTGATACCGGTAAGGCCGCTTTCAGTAGATGAACCTCTTCACACGCGAAAGCCTAGTGAATCCTGCTTTTCTTTTTAAATTTGCTTAATCCTGGACGTTGTGCAAAGACATGTTCGTCAATTGACTCAAAAGCTTCAATACACTCGACCAATGTACAGATAGTTGAAGGGGGAGAAGCAAAAGAGCCTTATCATGAAGCCCATGGTTTCACCGTAGTCTCCTTGTTTAAAGACCCGCGCAAGGTGTATGTGGACCGTCCAGAGGTATGCAAGATTGCCGTTTGGTTCATCCAGACGGCACAGAGACAAACTCAATATAACCGATAAGTAGGTCGTAATGAAGCAAAGGTTTAGCTGGCTTGTGAATATGCGGGAGAGGAAGTTCGGGTCGTAGACCGTTTTGGCCACCTTTAAAGCAAAGCCGCTATTCAAGTCGCGAAAAAGTAAGGTAGACATAAGCCGCAAATTCGACCCTTAGGTAGTTCAACTTATTCTTTCATCAGAGCTCAAACGCCTTTGCGGTATTGATCAAGTACACATCGGACTACTGTATCATCCGTTGCCATAGCTGTAGGAGTGAAGGGGAGGGCATGGGATTACCACCGCGTGAAGTCAAAGGCCAGACAGCAAAAGTAATAGACAATCTCTGCCTGATTCCAAATCCTTTTCAGCGGACGGAAGGCAGCCATGTCCTTTGTTATAAAGGAGAAAGGCAAAGTGGTTTTGCTGATGGTTGCATTGAGATGAATGCCGCCTTGGTCCGTAGTGTAACCTCGTTGGGGTCGATTGGATATATTTCCAGGTTAGCATACGATCTTGCTTCTGGTATGATAAAGCTATTACATTGATATTATATTGCATAGCGCCTGGATAGAGCATGTACTGAGACGAATGCGGTCTTCATCCATAACATGATCTCGTTGAGGTTGATACATCGTGCTATCGGATTAACAAATTAGCACGACTACTGTTGATAATGGCACGAAGGTCGGAGGTCTGATTCCCTCGACAACTGTTGCGAGTGACATCCTGAAGGGCCATACTGTCTCCTCGCTTGAGAGGCTGCTTTGGCGTTCCAAGGCAGAGAGGTAAGGAAACCCAAGACGCGATACGAAACGACAGAGGTGCTCTGGTAGCTCACGCATGAGCCTAGGGAGTGAACTGTGGCCCTCTTGTTGATAGCAGGAGGCTCTGGCAATGGAGTTGACCTGGTAGGGGATCCAGTATATACTCTGGGATTAGCAAATCAGCAAGTACACTTTAGGATTAACGTATTACTGAATAAAATATAATAGATCAGTTCTCGCAGCTGTATTTTAGAGGAATCAGAATTATTCTTAGACCAATAACAAGTCCGCTGATGTGAACATAAACTCCTATGGGCACCTTCAGCAATGTCATCCCTCTGATGAAGAGAAGACAATTGTAGTAGGTCCTCGTAGCTTTTAGCACTTTGGCGAAGTTGACGAGGCTGTATTTAATTGACGAACTCCAAGTCATCCAGTCCCCTGGAAGAGGCAATACAGGCAAAGTTAGGATCGCGCTCCTCACAGTATTTTCCAACAGCCAGCGCATCGTACTGGTCGTTCTCTTTAAGGAACTCTCTGGGTCATTGCTGGAGTTGATATAGATCTTGGCAAGGGCACTGAACGGAAATTGGGATCGCGCTTCTCACAGTACTTTCTGACTGTGTCGTAATGGTCGTTCTCATTAAGGAAAAGGCCAAACCATCATGATAAGCCCCAATGCCAGATCGATTGGCGCATCAAAAGCACTGAGACTTGGTTTCAGCCCACAGATATCAACACCTATATTGAAGGGAAAACCTCACTTTCAGAAAGCTGTTACTATCTATACCAACGACTTTACAAATCATCTCCGAACGGTACAACTCATGTCGAAGTCTTCGACAATTTTCAATAATTGGCTCAAGATCTGTCGTTGGATCATGAACTCCACTTCAGCCCTACCTGTCACGGGCGTGATACTTTGAACGGCTTGGCCCGGGTCCACCCGAATGATGTTTTGAGGAAGAGTTGCACGGGTTGCCTGAAGGAAAGTGCCTGGATGTCGAAAATTCCCGTTATTCCAAACTCAAAGTCTTGGGCATCGGAGGGTTTGTACTAGTATCCTTCCATCTTACGCCTATGGCGAAGAATACAAAGTTTCTACATCATCGTTGCCGTCCATTTCCCCTTATCAGACGTAATATATGATTGCGCCCCGTTTCAAACAACGGTCGATGCCTGACGAAACGGCCCCGGATCTCCCCCCGAGGGCGATGTCCCAGCAGTGAGACATCGACCTTTTTATATCTTACATCATACTTGACCCACCGCTCAAGGCCAGGCACACGGATTCCCAGAGTTGGCAGCGCAAGAAGCGTCAACGTCGTTGTGAGATGCTGCGAATACGGATCCCGCTTACGTTCGACACCGTAAATGGCGGGAAGTGTGTATCGAATCTTTCCTGGCGCGTAGTGCTTGAGCAACTTCTCCAGTCGAGCCTTTCGTAAAGGAGGCAGCGCCTTGCGGAATGCTTTGGCATACTCTGCGCGATAGGGGTGGACCTGCCACATAGGCCATCTGTTACGTCCAATGCGTATCCAGAAACGACCATCAAACAGCTTGCATCTCGCCCATCCCTTATGACTAAATGCCTCTGGGGCTTCCGTAAACTCCTCCTCTGTGTTCAGGGGGGGTGACAGGTATGACGGAGGCAAATACAGCTTTGCAACCGGAAGGGGTTGGGTAGATGTATAGGGGGCTCTGGAGAGTAGCCATTTGATCGAAGTTGCTTTGACGATCGGATCGAAATACACACCCGCGGCGGTAAATGCTTTGGGCGTCGTATTGGCGTTGAGGGCCATGCCAGGGACCAAAGTATTGACAACTTTTTCGAGGTTTGAAAGGGGCGGGAGGTGGTACTCAGGGGTGACAAAATCGATAAGTTTGCGGACTGCGATGGTCATGACAAGTCTCCGATGGTCCTTGCGTAGTTCATTGTCAGGATGTAAAGAGCGTCTTTTGAATCGTCTGTTGAAGTTTCGTAGCTTTGGAAACTCTACCAGCAAAGTTCCCACATTTGGATCAAAGTCTTTGATAACGGCCTCCCGAATAAGATAGCGGCTAGCTTCTGCTTCTTCAAGCTCGGTTCTCTCTTTTGATCTCTTAGCTAGAGAGAGGATAGCAGGCTTTTGCAAGGCTTTTGGTAAGGTGTGGTTTCGAACCAAATGTCTGACAGCGTTTCGGGTCGTTAATGTAGGGTCCTTGTTGGTGGCATCTTCTACCCATGGAATCTTATTCGCTTCGCAGGTAGCAATCAGTCTATCCTTGTCGAATTCCATAAGAGGCCGATATATCATGACACCGCCATCCTCAACTTCCAAGGGCTTCAGGAATGGAACGTCGGAAGGTTCACGGACCTCTTCAGATCCCGGGTACGATTGAACGAGATCTTGAGGGAGATCTTCAAAGAGATTGGCCTTTTCAAGGGTCAACTCGTCACGAATTCTGCGTCGTAGACGTTTCAATTCTTTCAGAGCTGGTCGGAAGCTGAGTGCAGGGGCTAATCTGAGCTGGTCGTCGAGAAGGCCACTTTTGTAGACACCGTGTAAATCGTAGCATTCGGGTATCGAATTAGCCTCCCTTATTCCTTGCAGACCTCGGTATCCATGCCCTCCAAGTAATCGCATCAGAACCGTCTCATACTGGTCATCACTGTGGTGCGCAAAGAAAAGGCTGTTGGAACCGTGATAGCTACAGTATCGACCTAGTGCGCGATACCGGTAAGTTCGAGCGAGGCCCTCAACATTGGGGAGTTGACGAGGGTCGAGACCTTGACGTCTCTCGTCTTTCCACGCGAGAGCAGAAACACTGGCCTTGATGTCAAGTTTGCGCAACTCTTTGGCGACCTCTTCTGCTTCTTGGTCACTTCCGTCACGTAGTTTGTGGTCGACAACGAGAGCTAGAACACCATGGACTGGGTTATCCGCAACTTTCATGCCGCGGAATGAGCGGACAGCTTTGGTCATGAGAAATGCGAGTGCCATTGAGTCTACGCCTCCGCTGATGGCCAGTACTATAGGAGAGTTAGCCGCATAATAGAAAGCTGCAAAGCATTGAGCCAATTACCTATACGCTGTGGTCTCGCAAAGCGAGCGGTTGGAAACCGAGGACGACAAACTGCGTCGACGGCATCTTTGAACTCGCCGATCTGAATTGGCCGAGGGGCATGATGAAATACGCGAAAGGCCGTAGTCATTCCATTATATTTCCAGCTTGAGCCTGGAGCACAATTGGCGAAGCAGGACTGAAGCTGGGGTTGTTGTTGATGCGATGCGTTCCTTTCAAAGGAAGGGAAAAAGTGGTGATGTCGGAATTCGATTCAAGCTTGAGTGGGTCTGATTGTTTGAATTCCGTCCGAGCTAGTGGGGCCGAGCGGGTGTCGTATCACGACGGCCCGGGGGACTTTGCGAGACGAATACTTGATAGCTGAATAGTGAATGACTAGGACATAATGAAAACCAGGGCCTCAATCTCACGTATCGAAACATTTTGGCAACTTTAGGATAGACTCAGGTAATTGAAGCAAAACTTGGGTAAGTTAAGAGTATCCTGTAACAACTCAGATAAGCCCAGACGACTTCAAGATCAACTTGGCTCCATCATGGCTGAGAACAGTTCAGGGTGCATTGACAGTTGAAACAAAGAAATTCGTCTTCCTAGGAATAAGACCAAAGCACTCCATTACTCTTGGCAGCTCCATGTTGACGACGACTAGACATAATGTCTCGCTAAGAAGCACCGTCAGCCAATCTAAATTGATGAGTTTCGTTCACTCAAGGCAGTGATCGACCATAGAATCACAAGCTTCTAGAAACAGCGTCGTTCACCCTGTACAACGGTCAACTGCGTTGGTGTACTCACTATAAACCAGCCACAGCTATAGATAGAAACAAAACACGACACAATAATTAAACTTTTGATAGGTAAATAAATAAACAACAATCGTCATATCCATCTGCCACAGTCCGTCAGTATGTCCTCAGAACAGGCCTCCAATAACGTAGCAGCCAGTGACAGGTTCGTCGTGTCCCGACAAAGACTCTCACTAAACCATGCGGGTAATAACTAAAGAGAAGAGACCCTCATCAATCCCTGTCACCATCCCAAATGATTCGCCTCCAAGGCATAAAAGGGCCCTAACGAGAAAAGAGCAGAAACAGCCTTGCCAGTTTTAGTGGAGTGTGAAATGCATGTTTTGGATTCATGGCCCATTACCTTGAATCTCTGGTTGTAGCGGCCTCTTGTTGTCCTCGTGCCACCATCACAGGTTATCCTTGTCTTTACTGTACATACATACCTACATCCATTACACACACAGTCAGTCACGTATTGCCGTGTCTCGTCTTGTTTATTTTTACTGTTTCCTCTCAACTTTTATCCTCATCTCGACCTCTCCCTCTGTCGCGTTTGTTAACTGTTTCTCGGCCAAATATTGTCTCGTCGCTCCGCAACAAACCAAAACATCCCGCCCCATGTGATTCACAATTTACTTTCCATCTTTCATCACCTATTACCAGCCTCATCGCTAGCTCTTCATCTACCTTCGCTCCGCCACAACCGCATTCCTGAGCCTCATATACCCCCTGCGCGGCTCTTAATTATCACCTTCGCAATCATTTAATATCGAAAAAGCCCTCATGGTGTCCACGCTGGAGCCTCCAACCGCCTCCTCCGTCTCCCGCCGCGGTCCCTCCTCTGTCGTCTCCCGTCGATCTCAATCAGACTCGCGATCGAAACGCTATAACCGATCCCATACCGGCGGGACTTCTCACGCTCTTCACAATGACTTCCCAGTCTTTAGCAGTGGCGATGTAGAAATCATCGTCCGCGCGCGCGATTCGCCTCCCGATGTTGCTCCCGTGCAGAACAGATATCTTCTTCATCGCCATACTCTCACGCGCTCGAGTGGTTTCTTTGAGACCAGCACATCGAGCCAGTGGACCCGCGCTCGTGCACTACCGGCTGGCAATGAGCTCTCCCGCATCGGAGAGGACGGGGAACCGGATTCTGTCAGTGCAAGCGAGGTCAGCTCAGTGTCGCAAAGAGGAAGCATCCATCCACCCAGGAAGAGATGGCGATACGAGCTAGACCCCAAATCTGGACCAAACGATATTCCAATGCTGGTCCAACGAGACGAATCGTCGCGAGATACTACACAATCCTTGTTTGGTCCTGCATCGGCTCCCCCTGCAGTCAGTGCAAGAGACTCACGCTCTCAGAGTCGCTCCAAGCACTCCCACTCACATTCGCGATCGTTGTCCAATTCGTCAGCCTCGGGTGGTTTCTTCCGCTCTGTCGCCAACCTCAGTCTCTCCTCCAACCACCCACCTCCAGCCCAAGAGCTATCGCAAGCGGACGAGGACCTTTTGCGCGACTACGACAACCTCTTTCGCATCTTTTACAATTACCCGCCCAACCTCGATGGTGTCAACGTCGCAGATGCCTATGTCCAATGCAAGAGCCTGCTCAACCTCGCCGACCAATATGACGCCCTTGCTGTGGTGGGACCTCGAGTTGATCACCACATGCTGCAGTTCCAGTCACGGCTCTGGAAGCAAATCGCCAAATACCCGATCTCATATCTGCGCCTCGGGTACCTAGCTCGCAGCAGGGTGATATTTCAGGAAGCCCTGATTCACGTCGTTGGGCAGTGGCCGGTCGGGGAACGCAGCCTGCGTGCAGCCCTGCCCGACATTGTCTTGGATATTATTGAGGACAAGGTTGACGAACTGGAAGATACGGTCGGTCGCATCGAGGGACGCCTGTACCGTCTTGGGCTCACCAACAGCCGTGGTGAACGTGTCGGCCCAAGCAACAACTACCTCGACTGGCTGTCCGTAAGCCTCTTCCGCCAATGGCTGGCCGACAACACCTCTCCGCAGCCGCCTCCCGATCAGCGACGCAGGACGACCTCTCGTGACGGCGGCCGCAGCGTCGCCGCCTTACCCCCCGCAGCCCCGCCGTTGAATTCTGTAGGTCGTGCATATCGCCAACTCGGTTCGAATAATCCCGCATCTTTCCTCGGCCACGATGACTGCAAGCGCTTCCTCAAGCTTACTCCGGAGCTCTACAGCCGGGAGAATCTCCGGCGATTTGAGAAGCGTCTTGACGAGCTCAAGTCGATGGCCCGAGAGATCGTGCGACCCCTCATGGGCAGCAATCTCGAACTCGATATGGGCGGTACCTCACGCACCCCGGATAGTGTCACTTATCTCACCTGCATCAACGTTGGGAACCGAGACTTGCCTTGGGTAATGGAGGATCAGACAACGGTCGGGCTCGTCACCAACTGATGTGGGTGGGTGAGTGCGTTATCAGCCCTGGATTGGGATGAGAACGGTGGTGGTTGCGTTGATGCAATGCAACGATTTTTTATGACCTGATGTTTCTCTTTTTTGGATTCTTGCGGATACCCCATGCTTGGACATACTGTTGAAATTCCCTTGTGTTTGTCTTGTGTATATTCACTGCTGTCTGAAAACGATATAACTAAATGATATCTAACTCGGTATATTCTATATAGACACGGAACAGCCACACACTGGTTGGACTGAGGACAGTCGATATGACTCGGATGGAGCTGAGCTCTGTAATCAAATTGATAGTGTTTGATATATTCTGCATGCCTTCTGTGGTTATATGTGCACTTCTGTGTGAACTGCAAGGCCTGAACTGAATGATACCATTCCTTAAGACTGCTCTCGGAGTGATGTTGTACATTCTGGCCACAAAGTTTACCATGCTTATCTCAAATTATCAAACCATTTCAAAAGCCATCCCAAGTTAGTTATACTGAAATTGTCCGAGTGTGTTTATTAGTTTTCATTAGAGTAATGCCTTTCACCACTTCCTTACAAGCTCAATCTTCAAAGTAAATAGTCCAGCGATTACAACAACACTTGTAGCATTGTTCTTGTAAATGACATATTCGTATTAATTAGGGTATTACATGAAGAGATGTTTGCGTGACCATCTCATATCATGATATAATCTGAGCAATTTTCTAGTGGTATCTATCCAAAACGACATTTTTGCAAACCCGCTACACCATCGTCATCCAACGAGCCCAAGTCATGAAACGCCCTTTTTCCAAGCGTGACCCGAAAACTCCATCAGACGTTGCTAGTTATTAAATACGCAAAGATATGTGAAAATGGTTATAAGATTTAAGCGCTCTCCTTGTTGGCCCCGCTGGCCACACTGTCGCGACGAGCGATGACAGCAGCCAAGGCGGTATCGTTATCATTCTCCTTCTCGTCTTCCTCTGCAGAAGAGCCAGAGGCAGGGGCAGGAGGAGCAGTGGGAGCATACTTGCTTCTCTGGCGAATCCTGGCACCGTAACGGTAGAAGATGAAGGGGATCGGCGCAAGGACAACGGCGACACAGCCAAGAAGGGTGGCAGCATATTGAATGCCCATACCGTCAAACATTTGACGAGCAAACAGAGGGAAACCAGCACCGCAGAGAGATCGAAGGAATGTGTTACCAGCAATGGCGGAGGCGGCGAACATGAGGTAGGCATCGACGAGGTAGTTGAGAGCCTGGAGGAAGATGGACATGAGACCGAAACCAGTGAAGAGACCACTGAGAGTGGGAACGATCCAGTGAATGTCCTTGGTGTATCCAGTCCTAGGAAAGGTTAGTATTCTGTCAATTGCCGAGTTTGCGCGTAACTTACCATCCAAACCAGAAGATACCAATGGCAAAGGCAACACCACCAGCCATGACGTTAGGCAGACGCCATTCGGGAATAGGGATGCCATTGTTGGCAGCAAGCTTGCGAATATACCAAGGCTGCTGAGCAATGACTGTAGCACCAGCGATGAGCTGACCAACAATCATACCGAAGAAGCAGAGACCAGATTGACCAGAGCTGAAGCCGTGAACGCCAACAAAGACGAGAGGATAGGCGGTAAGGAAAAGGTAGAGAAGTCCATAGATGAAACTCATGTAGATGGAGAGCAGAAGAATAATGGGCTCGGTAAAGAGCAGACGCAGAGGTCGAGAAAAGTTCTTCTGGACGAGCTCCTTGAAGTCAACCTCGATTTCCTCTTGCTTGGCATGGATACCCCAGTTCTTAGTGCGACGTCGCAGATCAGCCGCCTTGGCGATGAGAATGACAGGCGGGTAAGTCTCCTCCAAGAAGATGATATCAAGAATGAGAGCAGTGAAACCCATGATAGAAGCAAGATACTCAGTCCAACGCCATCCAAGGTGAGACTCAACAATGAAACCACCAATGAAGGGGGCCAGAAGAGGGCCAGTAAAGACGGACATGGAGAAGAGAGTAATGGCAGTACCTCGAGTACGGTTGTCGAACATGTCGGAAAAGACGGCAGCGACGACAGCCAGAGGACAAGCACCAAAGAAACCACTGAAGAATCGGCAGAGAAGAATTGTCTGGATATCCTTGCCAGTAGCGCAGCCAATGGAGAAGACAGAGAAACCGAAGATGGAGATGAGAATTGGAAGACGACGACCGCGTAACTCGGACAGAGGAGCCCAAAGCGAAGGACCAAAGGCAAAACCAAGCACGTAAAAGGTGGTTCCCAAAAGACCAACCTCAGTGCCAACGTGATACTCGTGAGCAACCACCATAGTCGCAGCAGAGAAGATAGAAGATGTGAAGGCAGATGTCATGGTGGTGAAGCCCAAAACAGCAGCAGTGATAAGCTTCTTCCTCAAGGGCCAATTCTGCGAATGCATAGGATCATTGGGTCCATCGAATTCAACAACATACTGCTCCTGCTCCGGCAAAGGAGGAGGATATGGCTTTCCAGCACCAAAGTTAGGTAGAGGCTTTCTTGAAGCTCGCGACGCTGTGCGGGAACGGAGACTTCCTCCAACGGTGGCATTGTGTTGGCTTCGAGCTGTTTGGATTCTGCTGAGTTCTGTAGGATGACGCTCGAGGTCGTTCTGGGTTGAGATACGGCTGATGCTGTTGTATTGGCCAATTGAGCGGCTTCGTCGACGTGCTGAGTTCTCGGAGGATGATGAGGAAACGGTTGATGCGGAAATGACTCGTTCTATTTCAGCACTGTCGCGCTGTTGGTATCGCTGAGGAGAAGCAGCGCGTTCAGCGTCTAGGAGCTCCTGATCCACGATATTCCCCGCCATCTTGACTTTGTGTGTATTTCGCCTTCAGTTCAGATAAAGAAGTCAATTGTCGAGAAAACTGGATTGAATGAGTCTAGAGAGCCGTGCGGGCGTAGATATATGTATAGCGTCTGCGTCTTGTCGCTGTAAGCTGCAGCTATGACGCTCGCTATAGGCTGGCGGGAAAAGGCGAGAAGGGATGGATCGTGACGCTAATGTGATGATTGTACGAAAAAGGTCAAGCCGAGGTCGTCGTATGCAGGTAAGACGTTAGGAAGTTTGAGTCAGAAGAGGAGAGAGAGAATTGACTTCAGTATGATACCTCCGTACAGTCTGTACCTAATCAAGGTAGACAGTTAGAATAATGAATGAGACGGAGCAGATTCAAGGGGTGATGCCATCTATAAGTACTAAGTAATGACAAGGTCCGATCCACTCCACTGTAAACAAAGTCCCCCAGTGCCAGTGCCAATCTCTTCCAGAGCGAAAACGAGATCCATTACTAACTATCGACCCAACACAAGCACTAACAGACTCCAATCCCTGGCAACGCAGAAAAATCTTCTGCTTGGTACCCTCTTTCACTCGGAAGAGGCCCACTTGTCTTCGGCATCCACGCTCGGCACCGGCGCCGGGACAAGGGCCGAGCTGCAACAAGGGGTCATATATCCGATAAAAGTATACTATTTCCGTTCTGATCTTCTGGCTGCTGCACGTTGATTCTTCAAAACACCCGCGTTATGACTCTTTTCTCTGCGGATCATCTCGGTAAGCAAAAGATTCGGCGATGTCTCAAGCCAACGGGGCCGAGATGCCGTGGATGGATGGATACCAATCTATCGTAAATTCCAATCTAGGTACCTATCCGTATCTTGTTCTTCATAATCAGTCAGCTCCATTGTTGGGCTTCAAAGGTTCCAAAATGGTCCCGCCCCACTGGTTCACCTATGTTACCTTGCAGAGATCCGATACTTTTGAATGGTTGTATTTTCAGATTCCTTGTAGCATTGACCAGCTCGTTTATTTAGATGCCCCTGAGTTTATGAACTGTATTTCACCGAAAATTGTCAGATGCGAGAATTGCGGCGTCAGCGTCCAACAGACGACCATCATGCACATGCTTTATTCAGCAGCTTTCAAATCCCGTTATCTTACCAAGACTGCACAAGGTACTTACCTACGTATGCACTTCGCTCCCTCGCGCTTATCATCAAATCAACAGCCAATAGAGGGAGCCGGCCGAGTCGTCTCCCGTAGTGGTTCCACCTTTGAGCTTCTAGAAAAGCTTGGACAATGCAAGGTGATGTAACATGTTCGGCGTAAGCGATCCCTTGTCGCGATTCGCTTTTTGATGGCCTTTTTTTTCTTCACTTTCCCTTGTCACTCAAAACGAGCCGCGGTTTACCGCAAATAAGCCGTAGTTATTGTTTTCTTCATGATATTATTCCGCTTGCTACCCACCGAAGGCTCTCGATCATACGGCCCAGACTTGAGATAAGGCTTTTGTGTCATGCCAATGCCAAGAAAAGAATAACAGAAAATTGTAATGCCATAATATTTATGTTCTATTCCAGGATATATCACCGAACACCCCAACCATCGTCGAGTAAAGCTGTCGCTTCTTCGAGACTTAATCCCGCCGTCTCAGGATAAATGCGCCAGACCAAAAAGTATCCAACACCACAGATACAAGCATATAACACAAATGTCCAAGATGGGCTCAACAGATCCATCAGTGGCAGGAAAGTCAATCCGATGACAAAATTGGCTGCCCAGCTTGTCGATGTTGCAACTCCACTGCCGAGCGATCGAACAGCCAGAGGGAACAGCTCGCTTTGCATCCATGGCACGTTACCCAGACCGAGCGCATACGCAGCGACATAAACCATAATGCTCACGAGGATAGTGAGGGCAGCCATCTCGTGTCCTGATGTGGCGGGCGGCTCATCGGGTGTGATGTTGACTCCTGCTGCCAACGACAGGAACGAGAAGCCATATGCTGACAGCAGCAAGCCAGCAATCATGAATGGGATCGAATACAAGAGCACTCTCCTTCGGCCTATGCGATCAACAAGTCCGAGCGCAGCAACTGTGCCGAGGAAGTTTGTAACGGCCACTACCATAGAGGTAAGCGTTGGGCTTTGGAATCCAATGACTGTGAAGATGGTTGCGGAGAAGTACATGAGTGAATTCTATAGATCGTTAGTTTGCCGTAGTATTCGTAGTTTGCATCATCACTTACAAAACCGCAGAGCTGTTGCAAGCCCTGGAGTAGACAAGCAATAGCCAAAGCTCTTCGGTTTCTCCCTTCACTGATCAGAAGCTCCCATCCGCCGAGCCACTTCCAACGGCCAGATGCTCGAAGATCGCGCAAGCGTTGTGCCTCATACTCGTCCCGCACTTCCAGCTCGATCTCTTTAACAATGACATCCGCATTGTGCTGCAATGTGTCGCCATTGACTCGTCGAATAACCTCCTTTGCTGCCACAGACCTGCCGACCTTGACCAACCATCGAGGTGTCTCAGGCATGAAAGCAATCATGCTTCCCTGGACAATGGCAGGCAGAGCACCCAGGCCGACCATCCACCGCCATCCTGTCTCCGCGTGACCGTAGGTCGAAAAGGCCCAACCAACAATGTATGCGATAACCTGGCCCAACGTAATGAACATGATGTTCAGCGTTACCAATCGTCCACGATGCGCAGCGGGTGCCACCTCAGCTATATAGAGCGGCACTACGAAACTGGCTGCGCCGACTCCCGCACCGATGATACACCGCCCAGCGACCATGATTGGGACCGTAGAAGACCATGCTTGCAGAAGTGCGCCAGCTATAAAGAGGATGTCGGCGTAGAGGATAACATGTTTACGTCCGAGTCGGTCGGCAAGGACGGATGAGAAGGGCGAGATTATAAGTGCGAATAGCGACGTGGAGGATGTAATGATCGATTTGTCCATCGAGGTCAATTCGCGGTTCGAGAGGGACGTGCCTATTGATACAAGGGTTGCGGAAACAACACCTGTGTCATCTGATTGTTGTCAGCACGGTTTTGAGGCCAAAACACCATTTAGTAGAGTCTTACACCCGAAAAGCAGGCCGCTGATACCAGCAGCAAATGTCAAGGCCAGAACAAACAAGCTGGGCATTCCACCCTCCGTCTTGCCGGCTTCGGCGGGAGACCCTTGAGCAACATCATATTCCAGCTCTTCTTCGTCGCTGTGGCCCGCAATCAGCGGCGCTTGGGAGCTATCCATTCTGTTGCGTTGGGAGATGCCGTATGAATTGTTTGGGCAACGTTAACACGATTCCATGAGGCTGTGGTTGGTGGTCATGAGGAATTAAAGAAGCGAGAGTCGTGGACCTGTGGTCCTTATGATGGCTTATCAGCATCCCTAGTCACATGGGGTTCTGACCGAGTCAAAGATGTCAAGGTAGTACATCAAGCGCCAAGGCTTCAAGAAAAGCTCCATGTCTTCAAACCGTTTAATAATACCTAACTACAATTCAAGTCTAAGCTTGGGCCCAAGATTTAGACTTGATGAAGAGGCTACTCACATATGCTTTAAAGTATCATTATGAACTCAGCTAGTCACCGATTGTTAACCTTTGTTATCTACAGTTGAAGAACACATTGCTGGGAGTTGTCTACTCTTTTCTGGCACCCTCACGAAAATCCACTTCAATAAAGTAACTCTCTAATATCCGCTAATAACAAGTACCAATAGCTTTAGCATCCATGTTTCCAACACTTTGATCAACATTCTAATTAATTCGGTCTTTGCTCCTATACCATCCACATTCAACTGCTTCAAAACTGCGCTCAACTGATGAGATTCTTATTCTTCAGGAAGTAATATCCGTGCACAGCCGCCAAACCCAAAGGCTGGAGCACCAATGGAAGTCGATGCTTGACATGTCTGCTCATAGACTTGGCCATGACGGCCTTGGGAGCTCCAGGTGTATACATCCAATCTTGCAGCAATCCCCATGTAAGTTCCTGAATGGGAAGAATTCGAGCAAACATGTCCTTCTCGAAACTCTTGATCGCCTTGTCAAGTGCTGCATCGTCTTTATTAGCAGCTCCGTTGATGGCTTTTGCAAGTCGCATCGCATCGTCGAGAGCCTGGTTGACACCTTCGCCAGCGTAGGGCGTCATGAGATGTGCCGCGTCGCCGATCAGAGTTAAGCCCTGCTTGTGTTCCCACTTTGTACCGATGGGAAGCATGTAGAGAGAGCGTGGAGCGCATCGTCCGTCAGCCAACTCTAGTGCTTGCTTCAGCCGAGGGTCCCAGTCCTTGTACTTGGTGGTGAGTAATGCTTCAGTCGTCTCTTTCAGGTTGTAAGGATCGAAGCCGCAATTCTCAGGCTTTGCCCAGTCTTCATTGTCCGTGACATAGCCACAGTAGATGTTGAGACTACCATCGCCCATCTGTTGGATCGTTGTTCGGTTGCCATCTGTGCTTGCAAAGACGCTGCCACGATTGACCAGCTCGGTCAAATCAGGAGCTCTATTATCAGCGTCTGTGACTTCAAGTTCGTGCATGGCAATTCCTGCAAACTCGGGGACTATGCTTGGGTCGATCTCCTTTCGGACTTTGCTCCAGGCACCGTCGGCACCGACAATGAGATCGAAGCCATCGACTGTTGCGTGGTTGAAGAAGAGTGTTCGGCCTTCGACCTTCTTGAGATGGTGGCCCCATTTGATCATGCCTTCGGGAAGTGACTGGGCCAATATTTCACGGAGCTTGGAACGGTCGATCTCAGGGCGTTCCTCAATTTTGTTGTACTTGCCGTCTGCGTTTCGAACGAGGTGGTATTCAAGGTCCTTATCAACAATTGCCATATATTGGCCGTCGTAGCGGGCATGCTTCAGGAATTCCTCAAAGATTTGGGCTTCTTTGAGAGCTGCAAGTCCAGTTGCTGTGTGAAGATCGAGGGTACCGCCTTGGGATCGGAAGTTTGGATGGGCTTCCCCTTCGAAAACTGTGACTTCTGTGCCTGCGAGATGTAGGAGTCTTGCTAGTAAACAACCTAGAGTTTGTTAATGGATGCTATCGAGTCGTTGGGTGAAGAGCTTTACCAGCTGGACCTGCACCAATGATTGCAATCTTGCGGTTTCCCATTGTTCAGTGTGTATCGAGTTAATAGTAGGTATGTGAATGTATTGTTTGAGTTCCTGTCTGTCTATTGAATACCTTCATGTTGATGGGTGTCTTGGCATTTAAATAGTCCAACTTTGAGAGCCGCTTCATCATAGAGGCTTGGTTTGGCATGAACACAATACCTACTAAACCATGCTCCCAAACGGAGATTCAGCGTTTAGATTACACTCCGACGGTCAAACCGGCCCCTAAGTTCAGCCTCTGTGACACCTCATCAACTAGGTTTGCTACTCAACCTACGAATTGCACTGCAACTAAAACCACAGCCAGCCTATCACGCAGTTGTAGCCGAAACAACGTTGCACTTTAGTGGTAAACTCCCGTAAACGCCGTTTTTTGCCAGTAGTGACGATGATGACAGGGCTCAGGGCCACGTTTTGATGGGCTGGGGCTATGCTTTTAGCGCTTCAGCTCGAATGGCATTTCCGTTTATGGGAGGACTTCATTAATTGATTCCGGCTAATAGAATACTTAACCAAGGTTACGGTAATTTAAGGATGGATTTAGTAGGTTCATGGTTTGGCTGGTTCGTTTTGGCCGCTACAATCTCAAGGGCTCTGGCACCCTGAGGCCTGAGGGACGGTTAGATAAGGAAATTGATAAAAAAAGAAGTGACGCCTTTCTTATCGTCCATAATAAATTGCGTGGTTTCACAGTGTTAGTGCTGACATGATTTGGAGGTTGGATTAACGGAGATGGGGATTGAAGCAAAAGTCCGACCCTGGTCTGTCTAAGTCAGAGGTCAACCAACATCAAGTACGGAGTAAATGGCCTTCAAAGTATCGGTCTTCTATGGAAACTCGGGTACGAGGCTTTTATTCCATCTCCGAAAGCTGTGTTGACTCGATAGTTAGCTCTCAACCTCCAATCCAGGTACTCTGGTGAAAGAACGACTATTAACGGATTCGTGGACTGGCTGACGGCTATTTACAGTCTCGGGGAGAAATAAGAAAATATCTTATGAGTAAGTCACACTTGAGCTCATTGAACTCTCTTCATCCATTCTTAGAAACATCATGAAAGACGAGATGTGTATACTGATAATCATCTAATTCTCATAACCCTCGACACGTGAATATCTCTGGTAGTCTCTTCTTCGGTGCAGAAGCCCACGGAAGTCTATTGTTTCCACGCATGTACTCATGTCCCAGATTAAAACCAGGCGTCCCGCAATGTCAATGAACCACTTTAAGCAGTGCCCTCTCACAGCTACTCGACTCGATGTCAACTTCTCTCCGGTCTTGGAATAAAGCATGAGGGTGGCATATTTCGACTTCTCACGCCAAGAGATGCTGAAGATGAATCTGTCAAAAAGTATGCCAGCTTCAAGGCAGTACCCTTTTCCCTGCTTCACTTTGAAGCGCTGCACTACATCTCCCTCATTCGTATGTAGTGTAAGCCACTTGGCCCATACAATCCTGCTATCATCAGAAAACTTTCTTGAGCGATCCGAGTTCCATTCCATGTCTGCCATTTTCTTGGAAATAGGTCTGCCATCAACAGCCCAGTATTCCAAAATTCTCCCTGAATCGTCACAAATATACACAATCCCATTTGTTGTATGGCAGGAATGGTCTTCATCTATGTCTTCCTCGGAGATGGTGCATTCATATGCCAACTCCATCCGTTCCAAGTCCCATGTCTGGATAGTTTGTGGGCCATCTTCAAACCAGGGGTCGATAAGTATCGTCAAGTAGTGACTGTCGGCATTAGAATGGAACGGATCATCTGCAATTGCTTGTTTAGGGACAATGATTTCTCCACGCTTCGTTCCTTGAACGTCCCAAATATCGAACCAATTCTGGATCACATCCTCTGTCTTGTGAACCATGACGTATGAAATCAATATGAAATTATTATACAACTGGTAGTCTCTCAACCAGATATCCATCTCATCGTTGCCGAGATGGGTTTTTGTAAACTTGGTAATTAGAGACCAGTCATCCAGACTGTACAGAACAACGGGAGACGGATCTATATCGTCAACGCTGTGATCTTTGCCCAGGAGAGTAGTGCCACTGAACACTACACCTTTCGGAAATTTTTCTACGTCTGTGAATAAGAGACGAGAATCTTCGAGATCTATCGCAAAAATGTTGCACTTGTCTTCTGCTTTGTATGGCGAAGAGGATTGAATGATGAGTGGCGGTGCCATATCATCATCGTAGTGGTAATTGTATGTGTAATTTCCTCCAAGTTCATATTTCAAGTCCCTGAGCTTTGATTCGGGGCTGAATCCGTGACTGATGGCATCGGCAGCTTGAGAAATGCTCATATAACAGGTCTTCAGGGAATGACAGGTTTGCTGAATAGCATGAAGTGGGTATCCAAGACGCAGAAGATGTTCTTCCCAAGCGTGGTTTGGTACCTGGCTTTCCCAAAGTCCTTTTGTGATCAATGATGCTCTGAAGAAATCCTTGAGTTCCAACTCAAAGACGATTTGCTGAGCGAGTTCCAAAGTATGGAAGACTCGGTCTGCCGAGTTGGCCATGTTGCTCGCTTGGTGGGCTCTAGAAATATGGGGGTATCCTGGTCGAGAGGACTGTAAGAAGGACAACTGGTCGTTTTGCGGACTGGATAGGACGAAGGGTGACATTTGTGGTGTTGATGATGATATCTGAGAGGGCCAGACCCAGAAAGCCTTGATGTTGTAACAACTTCAACTTTAAGAGGACGCGTTCAAAGATTTATAGAGCGAGGCCAGGCATCAGCCCGAAAGGCTCAATGTCCTGGTTTCATTTGCCTTCGTTTGTCCCTTGGTCTATTGAATACTTTATCGGCGCCTAGACTTGAGGTGACTCTGGTGATCTCTGTTAACCAGTTTTGATTTCAAAGTTTTTTGCTTTCAAATGTTGATATTGGTCGTTGATTTGTGTCTGAAAGTTGGTATGCGAAAACAACCTAATAAGAACAAACATGCCAAAACACCACAATTCTGACCTTTAATATTATAGGCAGAAGAACTTTTGTAAACAGTAACAGCATTTGATTGTGTCTCATTTCATAATTCCATTAAGACGTCTCATATCGGTTATAGTCTTGAAGGATGACAAGACCGCCCAGACAGGTTTGGCGTGGTGGACACTGAGCCCCTGTTTGATGATTTTGTCAGCCAAAGCGCGACCTGATTTGAATCTCACTCATTTCCCTTCTTCACAATCATGTCTCCAGCTTTACCGATCTTTTCTCCACGCCACTGTCTTTAAAGTCTGCGATGGAGTTGATATCATTCCTTGGACGAGTGATCGCCTTCACTCTTTTGGCGGTTCTCCCAACTGTTGACGCTACACCTGCAATCAGCCTTCCTCACCCCTTTGAAGCAGACAAACTCTACGACCTCAAGATCGAGCAAAGAATCGGACAAGACTCGGAAGTCCGCAAGAGGGCAAATGCTTACCGCGTCTATCTCGCGTTGACACCACCAGGATGGGGCACAGGGCCAGTATGCTGGCTCGCAAATGAAGTAGACATAGACGTGACACAAGTCAACATCACCATTCCTGCAGACGCAGCACCCAACCAATCACGAATCCGCATCTCAACTGCTTTTCTGAAGAAAGGCGCCCCAAGAAGTATGGGCTTTTCTTATAGCAGTAGGACTACCCTCGTTGGAGCGAATGCAACTTGGAGCCAGAAGGAGTTGGACGGGAGGAGCCATATTGATGCAGATGAAGTTTCGTGTTGGGCTTTTGGATGTGCTAGG
Source organism: Fusarium sp. NRRL 25184 (assembly GCA_013755755.1). Taxonomy (NCBI): domain Eukaryota; kingdom Fungi; phylum Ascomycota; class Sordariomycetes; order Hypocreales; family Nectriaceae; genus Fusarium; species Fusarium sp. NRRL 25184. The sequence continues at coordinate 108,075 of JABSSZ010000114.1, read as the reverse complement.
ACTTGCCAAGAGACCTATTACACTACAAAAGATGAGGAGGATGGGCCGATTGGAACCAAGGCATATGCTTGTATAAAGCAGTGTGCAAAGGATCTAAATCCGCTAAGTAACGGAGCGATAAACGGGATGTCTATGTCGAGGATCTTGGCTGTGGCTGTAATGATTGGGTTCATTCATATGGTTGCGAGCGTATTTTAAAGGTTTCTAAGAAGAAACAGGAAAGCATTTGGATACAGCCTGTTTATCAATATCAAAAGTAATATTTTAAAGTTTTCGATTTTCGAGAGTTACATCGAAACAGACTAGCTTTAGCCTTATTTTTAAACTTATCCTAACCCTTGCAGTATTTTATGAGCACGCCAACTTATAAAAGCAGGGTCCATCTCTTGAAGGATTTGAATCTTGCCTCCTACTGGTTGTTGGTGGTAAATCACAATTAATAGACATCTGCTATAAGATGATAGTTGTTTTGCATCTATGAATTTGTGGTAGTCTTCGTCCCTCTCTTCTGCAGAGGTGTCCTCTACTTGTACAAGCTGCGTAGAGCATCAACCAATTCCACCTTTCCCCTCACAGTATTCTCATCATACACAAAGTCCTTTGCAATAATGCCGTCCGTCAAGCCGCAGGTCGTCATCTCCTTGAACTCTTCAGCATAAAATTCAGGAACAATTTGCTTCCAGTAGTCAAGCAGTTGGTCCTTCTCAACAAGCTTCAGCTCAAATTTCTTGCCCGTGATTTCTTCTACTGCCTCTTTCAAATCAAGAGAACCGTAAGCTTTTGGACCAAAAACGTTGAAATAGTGAGGGCTGGGCTTGGCTGTCTCGGCTAAGAGGGCGTCGGCGCAGTTTTCGGCTACGTCCTTGAGACCAACCTTGAAGTACAAGTTAGTATGATTTTCTTCATATCCCTTATAGGTCTCAAGTAATTTACATACTAGTGGGATTTTGTAGTCGATGGGTGTAATCCAGGAGTAGATGGTTGGGTTTTCCTCCTTTGCAGCATCGAGAAGATGAGCCCAGTCCTCGTGGAAGTATGTAGGTCTAACTATCGAGACCTCGGGAACAGAGTCCTTGAGGAGTTCGTCAGAAATGTAGTTTACTCTGAGGACTCCCTGAAAAAGAATTGTGGTTAGTGTTCTGCTCAAATTTCAAAAATCATGGGAGTACATACAATGCCACTAGAGTTATGAGCCCCGATAGCAGAAAGGATCAAGAGTCTCTTAACATTTGCCTCCTGGAGAGCCTTCTTGACATTGGTACCAGCTCGATTTGCCCAATCACCAGTGTCAGTCCCATCGTAGGTAGGAGGTGGGATGTAAAAGACTGTGTTTGAGCCTGTAAAATCAAGGCTGTCACCGTCTCTAATGTCGCCCTTGACAGCTTCAAAATTCGAATACTTGAGAAACTCAGGAGGGGCTTTGGAAGTGTCTCGATAGACGGCGCGAACAGTTGGTTTGCTCTCAGACTCTAGAAGAGTACGGATGGTCTCTCGACCAGCCTTGGTTGAGGCAGGGATGACGGTGATGTGACGAGACATACTGGCGGAGAGTTGGTGGAGTTGTAAACTGGAGTCTGTGAATCTGAAGTTTGACTTATGATGGTAATTTCAACTTTTCAACAGACATCAAGACCTTATATACAGATTCAACCACTTTCAAGACAAGTATGAGATCCATACCGATGACAAATATTGAAGCGGACTTGCGGCGCAACAAGTCTGAAGGAGCGCCAGGATCATCCGCGTCTTGGCAATATATTGAATAATTTGAAGCTCGAAAGTCCGCTCAACAATACAGGCGGACCTTCAGAGTCCGAAATACCGAAAGACCGTCTTCTTAAGACTTGGCTTTGTGGATCTCGGATAAGCATAATCTGACCATGTTGACGATCATTTTCCGCTGGCTTACAAATATTCGCATCCCGCGGGTGCCTTGGATGTTGACATGCTGAAGCTTGGTGTAAGTATGTTTCGTAAGAAATTGCTTGTGGCATGTCATCAGAATTGAACGAGAAGCAAATGAGAAAAAGGCCATGATTTCTAGGCATTGTTGTTGGCTGTTGTGATCAACGGGATATTTCATCAGAATCTTTAACATCAACCCAATGCTTCGGATAACCAATTCGTTAATTGATCAACCACCAATCATGAAGCATATCAATTCGCCATCAAACATTACTAGCGATCAACCCCGCATCAGTGCAGATATAATTAAGATCAATGTGCCTCTATTATTAGTCTCATGATCGACTAGGTATTCAAATCGTTCAAAATTCTAATCAGTGAAAATGTCACCATCTGCCACCACAGCTAGCCCAACAGGCCAATCCATTCTAAACACAGCAAAAGCCCAAGATGGCAAAGTGAAACGCATTCACAAGATTCCAGAGTTTTCCACCAGAGAAGCTACGAGACAATGGCAGTTGGGGCAAATGGCTGCAGCATTTCGTGTGTTTGCCAAACTTGGGTATGCTGATGGAAGTAGTGGCCATATTAGTTTGAGAGGTTTGCAGCAACATATCGATGTTTTACCGTCAGACTAACAGGGGGTAGATCCTGTTGATCCAGATACCTTCTGGATCAATCCGTATGGCGTTCACTTCGGATTATTGACCGTCTCTGATATGGTCCACATTGATGAGAATGGCAATCGTATCGGGGGTGCAGAGAAGCCCGTTAACACAGCTGGTTTCATCATTCACGCTGCCATTCACAAACGCCGTCCAGACATCAACGCCGCTTGCCACCTTCACAGTCCCTATGGCCGCGCCTGGTCAACCTTCGGCAAGCCCATCGAGATGATCAATCAAGACAGCTGTATGTTTTACAACGATCTCGCAGTCTATGCCAATTTTGGTGGAGTCGTTTTCGCCAAGGAAGAAGGCAATAAGCTTGCTGATGCTCTTGGTGCCACCAAGAAGAACATCATTTTGCAGAGCCACGGCCTTCTTACGTCTGGTGGTACGATCGGTGAAGCAGCTGCGTTCTTCATTGCTTTGGAACGAGCTTGTCAAGCACAACTGCTTGTAGAAGCTGCCGTGGCTCCTAACGGATCTCAGCTTAAGAAGACTCTCGTGAGTGATGAGGAGGCGCAATATACGAAAGACAACACAGGGAGTCCTGAGGCGATGTATATGCAGTTTGAGCCCGAGTACCAGATGCTCCTCAAGGAATCAAAGGGCGACTTTTTGCAATAAGGAAGCACATTGTCGCAGAATGAAAGATGCTGTCAATTGAACAAAACTATTGTAACTCTGACGATATGCTTGGCGTTGGAGCAGTATTCTGATCTTTTCCCTAATTTGTCTCCGGGCAGACGGCCCTATGGCTAAATACTCCCGCAGTGCCTAAACTGTATGCCATTACCTGCAGCCTAAACTGACTATAAAACACAGCGCTCCTCTCATCAGGTGGTGTTTTGTGTCTGATGTCAACCTTCTTTAGCCAACACCTGCAACCGGCGTTACTGCTTAGCAAGCCATATAACTTCAAAAAGCACCCAAGAAGTAATTATAAAGTTGGATGAAATACGATATGAGAGCCTGACTGTAACTTAGTGAGTCGCGATTGGCTTCTGTGAGCCCACTATATCAGCAACTCGACTTACATCACCTTGTCCTGGTCTTCGGAGACTTCTGCATGCGTCAATAGAGATCGGGCCTATACAAGCGTGGCTCTCCCTTATAAGCAATAGAAATACCCGTTATATCAGTTTCCACGATGCGCTTCGTTGGTAACATGTCTCTTATCGACGCTGGCCGGGCCCTTGTTAGCCTATTGTATCCCTCGGCACAAACGACATCTGCCCCTCTAGTTACGGTCAAGAACGGCACGTACTCCAGAGTATATAATTCCCAATATGACCAAGATTACTTTCTTGGTGTACTATATGCTCAGGTACCTTTCGAACTGACCCCAGTTACCACATCTGGCTAATTCTCGTGCAGCCACCGGTGCGCTTTTCAGTCGCTCAAGGACTCAATACAACATGGGACGGTGTCCGAAAAGCACATGAGCATCCGGTTCATTGTTACGGTTACGGAATGGATCAAGATGGCTTCGAGCAGTCTGAAGATTGTCTTTATCTAAACATAGTGCGACCCGCAGGCCTTCATGACGATGGACTTCCAGTTGCTGCCTGGATTCATGGAGGAGGTCTATCGATGGGTGGAGCTGCGGACCCGCGATACAACCTTTCCTTCATTGTTGAGCAGAGTGTTGCCTTGGGGAAGCCAGTCATTGGTGTCGGTCTCAATTATCGCCTCTCAGCATTCGGGTTCCCCATGGGTAAAGAGGCCATGAAAGAAGGAGTCACAAATCTTGGATTTCGTGATCAAAGACTCGCACTCAGCTGGGTCAACGAGATATCGCGGCCTTTGGAGGCGATCCCGAAAAAGTAACCATCTTTGGGGAGAGCTCCGGCGCGGAAAGTGTTGCTGCTCAAGTATTCGCATACAATGGTCAGTACACAAGCCGTTCAACCTGGAATCATCTCTGACAGTGCAAGGACGAAACGACGATCTTTTCAGGGGGGTTATTGGGGAGTCTGGCTTCGGTGCACCCCTTGGACGATACCCCGGTGGCTTCAATGCGACTAAAACCCCACAGGATACTTATGACTATTTTGTCAGCTCAGTCCCATCGTGTGAGAAACTGGCGGGATCAGATTCGGCTCTAGACTGCCTACGTAGAGCGCCCGTCGAGGAGATTGACATAGCATTGCGATCCGGCACTGGTCAAAGATGGGCTCCCGTCTTGGATGGTGACTTCTTTGCGGATTATACCACGAATCAACTGTCCAGTGGACGGTTCCTCAAGGTCCCAATTCTGGTAGGAGCAAATACAGATGAAGGGACATCTTTTGGCTTTAGGAATATAAACAATGATGAAGATTTAAGAGCGGGGATCAAGCTCATGATGATTCCATACGGAGTTGAGAAGACTACTGGAAAGACCCCAGATGAACTCATCGATGAGCTGCTGGAGCGCTATCCCAACGACCAAAGCATCGGAATCCCGTCCTTAGAGTCCTGGCCACACGTTATTCAGCCAGGCGATGACTACGCTAAGGAATTAGGACTTCAGTATCGTCGAGATAACGCAATATGCGGAGACTTTGCCATGCAGTACCAACGACGTCGTGCGAACAAAGCTTGGGCAAAGCATGGCGTACCCAGCTATGTATATCGCTTCAATATCAGGCCGAACGGAGTGCCACTGCAGGCTGGAGTGGGACATTTCCAAGAAGTAAGACCGTGATATCTATAACAGTGGGAAACATCTAACCTTTTTAGGTCGCTTTTGTGTTTCATAACACCAATGGTGATGGATATGGTCGTAATCCATTTGGAGGCAATGGAACATATCCAGCGGATGCTAAAGCCATGTCCAAGACGATCAGCACTGCCTGGATCAACTTCATCAATGTCCTTGATCCTAATGGCGATTCTGGGCCGGAACTATTCAATGGTAACGAATGGCCTACCTATGAACTGTCTAGTGGGCCCAATGGGAAGGGTGTGGTCTTCAACATCAACGGAACGCATATTGAGGTTGATGATTGGAGAGCTGGAGGTATGGAGTGGATGGCGGAGCACGCTTTGACGGTTTTTGGAAATTAGAAGCTATCTTTATCTAGTCGAACCGTATGACGGGAGTTATTGTGATTCACCTGCCTTAAACTTAGGGTGCCCTCTGCGTTGAGAGAACTGTGACGAAGCACATTATGCACCGTCAAGGCAAGAAAAGGCCAGACGCAAGGCTTCATCGCGTATCCATTGGCACATTTTATGCTCGAGATACTACAACTATAATGATTTCATTATTACTGAGGGTTAGACAGCTCTCCTTAGGTGAAGCATTGATTGGCTTTGTGGCTAGTGTATGAAGCCCTGTTAAGATTGGTTTATAAGTTATATGCTATCAGCTGCAGGACGGGTACTATGCCATTTTAAGTCGACATATCGAAACTTGTCTAACTTTGGATGAGGGTATAATTAAGTGAGTAGTAACGGTTGAGATGAGTGTGTGGTGTTGATGGTGGTGAAGCTAAACTCTACGACTTACGCAAGCATATACTCGTTCTTCCCGCCACCCTCATTCATGTTCATGTTGCAACCTCCACGCTTCCGCAATCTCGCGATCCCTTTTCATAAGACAACATTCACACCGGCTCCGATATGGCCACAGGCGTTAGCCACGATCTCACTACAGCGTCATCTTCAGACAAGCTCTTACGTATTGGTACAGGCTGTTGTGGAAGTGTCTGGGCTGACGCAGACTCGTCAAAAGACAAGGGCACCCCGTCCTGCATCAAAAGAGAAGATGGAGATCCGCACAGATCTATTACAAATGAACACTTCATACATCAACTTGTTGTTCAATCTCTTCAGTTGAATCCACAACACGCCAGAAACTTCCGAATACCTCTTTGCCGTGGGTTTCTGAACAAAGAAGACGAAGACTGGTCTCTGGTCCTCCCCCGACTTCCACCAGGCTCAAAACCTTGTAACGCATTGCTCAGCGAAAAGGTTCAGCCACTCTCAGAAGACGTTAGAAAGCTGCTGGTCTCCAAATTTGCAAGAGGAGGAAGTGACCAGGACGCTATAATCAACGACAAAAAGAACGAGCACTGCCTCATCCGCCCGTATATTGGCCGCAGGAAGAAGGATTGGGGAGACACGAACCGCAGCACTTTCTTTAGTCTAAGAAACTTCCCACTTCATCTTGATAGGATGTTAGAGCTTGGACTCGATGCACAAAGCTACGCAAAGGTCATTGCGGAAGGGCTCGCGTTCCTTCACTGGGTCGCTCGAATTGACGCCAACGACGTCGAATTTGTCCTTGCTCGGTCACGCTCGACTTCACACTCACACCTAAATGGTCTATTCGATGCAACCATCTTTGGGCCTCATTCAATGTGGATTATAGACTTTGATTGCTGCGATCCTATTACAATGGATGAAACTGGTGCTGCAACAGCTGCTGAGTGCTTTTGGCGAAATGACCCGTATTACCCTCGGCCTGGATCTGCGGATGTCTTTGATGAAGAGCTATGGATTGCTTTCAGGGGTCATTATCTGAAATTAAGCGAGGAGATGTTGAAGAAAGAAGAGCAGTCTGTGAAAGGTCTTCCTAGCTTATTGATCAGCATTATTGAGGAGGGGCCGAAACTACCCAAAAGGGCTAATAGTTAGCAATGGCAATTAAAGAGTAACAACCCCTTGTTACCATATCCCAGAATCTACCCTTCCAAATGATCACTTAGAACGATGGGTGAATATGTGGTTTTAGGGTAGCCTTGGCAATCCTTGTGATCCATATGTTGAATACTAAGTTAATATAATATCACTCTACAGAGTAGGTTGGCACCAGTTTCAGGCTTCGGTTCCAGTATCTTGCTGACAAACTAAACAATTTTAGTCTTGACCGTATATACAGATTTACAGAGCGGTCAGTGTTGATGTAGACACGGAAGTCCGATACTGGCGGTAGGATCGTGTTCCCAGTCAGTGGATCTCCCGGAATCCAAAATAGGCAACTAGAGATCCAATTATACCATTTCTAAGCAGCGTTGAAACACAAATTCATCCGAATCGTCAATTGCTTATGGTCAATTCATTCTTAAATACCAAGAGCCTCGCCTATGATCTCTTCTTTGGCATTATTCACCTTTACGCATGATAAAAACGACTGCAACATGCTTGCTAAGTATCTCGAAAAGCTCGCCAATGCTGGCGGACCTGAGGTCACCTACGAGGCAGGCTGTCACTGTGGTTATATCGGCCTCTCAGTAGCACTCTCTCCTCCTCTGCCCAAGCATGAGGTCATAAACTGCAATTGTTCCATTTGCCGTCGAGGAGGTTACCTTCTTGTTTGTATGAATTGCTCAAGGTTTGTGTTCGGACAATGCTGACCCGAATCACTCACTATCTAGACCCAACGCATGATAAAGTGACCTGGTACAACAACTCAGACAAGCGTGTCTCACGATACCAATTCAACACAAAGACTCGCGATCACATGTTCTGCCCCAAATGCGGTGCCAGCATTGGTATCGATTTTGCGAGGGTATGGCCTGAGGCTCCTCGCTATGGCATCAGTGTGGGTGATGAACCACTATCGTAGAAAGGCCTTACTGAAAGTTTGTAGGTGCGGCAGTTCAACAACATCGATCTCGACTCACTTCAATACGTGAAGCTCGATGGCTTACATACGGCTGAACCAGGAGTTGACTTATCGGGTAAAGAGATTGATCCAAAGGTGGACGAAGCCCCTGCTTCTAGTTCTTAATTAGAGAGGCTGTCAGTTGGAGTTGGCGTTGGTGGTGGGAAGCGGTTTCAGAGGCAGAAAGAGAGCTTGCACCCATTGAAAGATCGAGATCAGCTGAAGTCTTGTTTGGGTCCCAAGCTTGACCAAGCCATTTACGCAAGCTTTTGGTGGTGGGGTTGGGGATCATCATACGATGGATGTTGATGCTTGGTAATTCCCTGTCTGGTTGAACTCTTGTATCTTGATCAGCGATTGGCAGTCTTGGCATGCATGAAACAAGATGATCTGATGAGTTATCACGATACTGTGCCTATAATTATCTTTCAATTGTCACTGAATAGAAGGACAGGATCGTCTTTAATGAGATAGGTACTGCTGATAAGACCATCAACGTACGTCATTCACGTTAGTGGCGCTCTGGAATTAAACACCCAGCCACGAGTGCGGGGAGCCCTCCCCTGTAACTTGCCTTAACGCGGCTCTTTTTGCCCGCTAAAACTGATCGTCCCGGGGCCAAAGCTCCCTGTATTGGAGCTACGTACTTGCGGATAATCGACGTCATCGACCTCAATCATGCCTTGCACTTGATTGCTTTCCTTGGTTGATTGCGTTTCAAGCAACCATCCAAAAGCGATGAATCAATCGCAAAGGGCCAAGTAGTGTTATTTGTGTGACGCTAATTCAATTCTTGGTGTCATATCAACATTTCACTTCTCTCCCTGTTCTCCTCTCCTTCTCCTCTTTCTCTCTTCATCATTGTATCCGAGTTGGGGAGCTCAACCACCAGCTTAATTCTCTGTCTGCCTTGAGGCTTGCCATCATGTCGCAGTTTGAACAGCAGCAGATCCCTTCGGCTGGGCAGCATTACAGCGCCCAGAACCGTGTGCCTAATGTTCGCCAGTTCATGGACCAGTTGGATCAGAACAAGAAGGCCCGTGACGCTGAGATTGACGAGCAACTGAAGCAGAACAAGATCTACGGAGAGACAAAGGATCACAAAAATGATAGAGCTGAAGCTCTTCGAAAACAAAAGGATATCCGCACCGTGCGTGATCCTGTGACAGGAAAGGATGTTGGCATTCGAGATGCCGATATTGATTACAAGGAGGCCGTTGAGAATCCCCAGGTAGGTACTGATATAGGTCAAGAAAAACGACGACTAACAGCTCCAGCTATCAATTCCCAACGAGAACCTAGGAAAACCTGCCACCATCGCAACCTCATCCAAACAATCTGGTGAAGAGTACCGTTACGCCCAAGATGTCACAGCACCTCCTGACCCTGTCCAAGAGGGTGCAACATCAGATGTCCCCATTAGAAGTGAGAAGACATCAGTAGTGTTTTACAAGACTCCCTCAGTCAGCTACGAACCAATGTTCGAGATTCTCGAGCAGCGCAGCAATGTTTTGTGTATCGGTATTTTCGCCGCCATCGTCTTTATTGGAAAGATGTTCGGCGGTCGCCTTCTTGGTCTTATTCCCTTGGGTTTCTGCGTAGCATCTGGTGTTTTCCTCTGGACAAAAGACTTGATTCGTCAAGGCAGAGATCTCGAGTGGTCCAGCGAGCAAGAACGTGGTGAGACTGCCACCGCAAACTTGATTCCCGAGTCAGTTGAATGGATGAACACCATGCTCGGAATCATGTGGGGATTGATCAACCCTGAGATGTTCGCTGGTGTTGCCGATACGTAAGTAAATAATTTCAGTGGCATGACTTGGTGCTAAACTGTAACAGTCTCGAAGATGTCATGGCGGCCTCGGTTCCTGGTGTCATTGAGAACGTTCGCGTTGCAGATATTTCCCAGGGCAACAACCCTATCCGTATTCTCAACATGCGTGCTCTTCCCGACTCCCACGTCCAAGATATCAAGGACGAGCAGCATCGACAGAACGAGAAGACCACAGACCCTGAAGAACTCGCGGCCAATGAGCAAGCTGGCTCATTCTACAACCTCGAGGTTGCTATCGCCTATCATGCGAAGCCCTCCGGCGCGGATATCGCATCCAAAGCGCGCAACATGGGCATGCAGCTTGTTTTCTACCTCGGAATCAAGGGCCTCTTTGGTGTTCCTTTGCCAATCTGGGTCGAACTTCAAGGCCTAGTTGCGACCGCCCGAATTCGACTCCAATTGACCCCTGACCCTCCTTTCCTCAAGACTCTCACTTTCACGCTTATGGGCATTCCCAAGGTCCAGGCTGGATGTACCCCTATGATCGAGAAGGGTGTCAATATTCTCAACCTTCCCCTCATCTCCAACTTTGTCAACTGGGCCATTGGTGCTGCCGCGTCGATGTACGTGGCCCCCAAGAGTCTGTCTCTTGATCTTAGCAAGATGCTCCAGGGTGACGACATCAAGAAGGAGACATTGGCTCTTGGTGTCATGTTTGTTCGCATCCACAAGGCTACCGGTCTCAGCAAACAAGACCAGCGTGGAAGTAAGGGTGGTGGCTCCGATCCCTACATCACCATCAGCTGGAGCAAGTTCTCCAAACCCCAATTCTGTACTCGTGTTATCCAGGACGATCTTAACCCCGTTTTTGAGGAGAGCGCTGGCCTTCTGGTTACTGCTGATCTTCTCAAGGCTGACGAGCAGCTTTCGGTTGAGCTTTGGGACAGTGATCGATCTTCTGCTGATGATGTCGTTGGCAAGGTCGAGCTCAGCATTCAGAAGCTTATTCAGCACCCTGGTAAAATGTTCCCTCAGGTTTCCAAGCTTCGAGGCGTCAAAGCAGACAGCGAAATGCCCGGAGAACTTCACTGGGAAGTCGGCTTCTTTGGCAAGACACAATTCCGTAAGGCTCTTCGAACTGATGGCCGAGATCTCAGCCTTCCCAAGGCTCTCGCAGACAAGCCTGAGCTTCAAGACAACAAGGGTGCTATCGACACCAAGGAGGAAGATGCAGTCATTCACACCCCTCCCGACCCATTGTGGCCTTCTGGTATCCTCAGCATCGTCGTCCATCAGATTGTTGGCTTGGAATTGGAAAACATCAAGGGTTCCAATGGAAAGCGAAAGGGAAGAGAGTATGAGCCAGCTCGTCCTGAAGCGGGCGAAGTCAAGGAAGAGCAGGCCAAGTCTCTCCCCAGCTCTTACTGTACCATCCTGCTCAACGACAATCTTGTTTACAAGACCCGAACAAAGGTTGTTTCCTCTCAACCCATCTTCAACGCCGGAACCGAAAAGTTCATTCGAGATTGGCGTTCTGCTATCGTTACCGTTGCAGTCCGTGACTCCCGCAACCGCCAGCATGACCCTCTCATTGGCGTTGTTCCTCTCAAGATCACTGATATCCTTCAAACCAGCAGCGAGTCTACCAGGTGGTACCCTCTCGATGGAGGCATCGGCTTTGGCCGCATCCGTATCTCCCTGTTGTTCCGTTCTGTTGAGCTCCGACTTCCGCCTCCTCAGTTAGGTTGGGATATTGGCACCTTCGAGTTCGTGTCTGACTCCATCACCACCACTGGCTATGCTCCTTCGAACCACGCCAAGATTCGCTTCCGTACTGGAGGCTCGTCTGCCAGCGTTGGAAAGAGCTCATCTACTCGTGAGGCCGATGGTATGTCCTTCAACATCAGCGGTGCCGACGGTAATCAACGTGTTCGCCTACCCGTTCGACATCGCTACAGCTCACCCATCTTCATGGAGTTCTACCCAAGTGGAAAGCGAAACCCCGATGCCTACGCCGTTTTGTGGCTCCTGGAGCTTGTTGATGGTGAAGAGACTGACTTTGACATCCCTGTTTGGAAATGCAACCACAGCGTGCGGCTTTCCCAGAACTACATTACCGAAGAAAATTACAAGTCTGTTCCCGATATTGAGATGGAGCAGGTCGGGCGAGTCCGCTTCCGGGCTCGATTTTCTGCTGGAACAGATTCCGATCACATCAAGTTCGCCAGTACAAACGACGACCGTGAGACAGTCGAGGCTTGGGAAGCTTGCTACGCAGAGGGTGTGCGTAAGCAGGATGTTGAGACCGAGGTCCCTCCTGTGATCCAAAAACTTCACGAAGAGTCTCTGACTCACGGCCGTGACGTTCTCGCCCAAGCCGATGAGAAGCAGAAGCAGAAGTGGCTTGCCAAGGACGGCACCGATTGGAGCGGTGCCTTTGGTGAAGATCCTTCTGCGTTGATGCGCAAGAAAACCAACAGCGAGTCCAGCGAGGAATACGACGACTTTGATGAGGATGACTCGGACCCTGATCTTGGTATTCAAGATGCCGACACTGAGCCTACAGATCCCTCTGAGAACGGGCGCCCTTCGGTTGATACAACAGGCACCAACGCAACGAGCGCTACCAACAGTTCCCAGGCTAGCTCCAACAGCAAGAACCCAATCAAAAAGATCAAGTCATACCGATCTGACAGTCGCGACATGCATCGCAAGCACCGAGGACTTATGCAATGGCGACCCATGCGCAACGTGCAGTTTGTGAAGGATGAAGCCAAGTTTGCAGTTCGAAAGGTGGCTAAGCTTGGAGCCCTAGATGGCCGAAAGCCTGATGTCGAGACTGAGGTTTAATGCATCAAAATTTCCTTAATTTTCAAGGGGCGATGGTTGGAAAGGCGATTGATAAACGGATGAGATTGATGATGGTACGATTGGAGTTTTTCTGGTTATGATTGTCTTGTATAAATAAATACGAATAGCAGTTATTGAACTGAATTGAACCCCTGATAAGAACCAACAACTACCTAATCCGTGATATGTGTAACAGCAAACGCGTAAACAAACAATGATCCGCCCCTAGCCCCCAGCATGGGAAATCACCGTATTAAAATAAGCAGCAGTGTTGCTAGAACATTAATTTGATTGAATGAATTGTTGACTCTTTCGTATATTTCTCGATGTTAATCACTGACATCTCTTCTTCATTGTGCTAGAGCACGTGAGTGAATGAAATCGGCCTCCAGCCAGGGTTCTTTTGGCAAATCTTCGCTTCCTGCCTTCAGCATCTCTCGACAGTAATAACACTTCTATCTAATTCCAAAAGTGTCATGTTTTACGCATTAAGAGCTTTCGTTCATTACTTCATCTTATAAAAACTCCTTTCCTTCTCAAATAAGTTGCACATCCCGCATCATACACGCTAAACTCATCGCGCCACGCCGCGTCAAAGCGTGTTAAGCTGTACAGCATGAGCTTCAACAGCATAAACCCAGGGAATCAAAGCAAAAAGACACAGCACACCCACTTACTATCACAGCTCACCCGCTTTGATTCCGTCTCAGATAGTCTAGAGTCAGAGGATCATCTAGCTAGAGATGCACCAACAAGAAGTCACAGCCAAAGCCCGGTTAAGCAACATCCAGGTTCCTTGACCCCAAGTGGTAGGTCAAGTCTCGCTGTCGTTCTCACGAGGTCACCGGTACATCTCGAAGCCTACAGAGAAGTCAGCTTAGATGAGGGAGATGGCTTTGATGCACCGGTCACGTCAGATCTTACCCCACGGGGAAGACCAAAGTCGTTATTCAAGGCAGTCAATGCTCTGAAAACGTCGAGTCCAGGTGGTACACAGACGGGAGTTTCCAGCGATGCAACGTCTACAACACCAGCGCGAGGAAGAGGGAGACCTAAAGGATCAACGAATAAATTAAAGAGTCTACCTACAGCAGCTGGAGCTCGGCAGGCCCGACAAGCTGCTACTAAGCCGCGGCCTCACCCCAATGGCTTTCCAAAACGAAGAGGCCGGCCGCCAAAGCAACCTTCTCCTCCTCCAGAGACCATCTACTATCAAGTGGATGCACCAATCTTCCCGTTTCTGTGTGAGTGGAGAGACTGCAAGGCTGAACTACATAACCTCGAAACTCTTCGGCGGCACGTTTACATTGTTCACGGTGATGATATCCACTGCTTGTGGGGAGAGTGCGGAAAATTGGAGAAACCATCTGAGTCTGAGACGGACGAGGAGTTTAAAGAGCACGTCGAGGAGGCGCATCTAGTGCCCTTATCGTGGCACTGCGGTGATGGTTTTAATAATAATCTTGGTCAACGGAGCTTACCTAACACGGCAGAGGATGTACCAGATTATCTCAAGGATGAACACGGGAACCAGGTCACGCCCTCGATACGAGATCAGCAGGAAGAAGATGTGTTTACGTGGAGAAAGAACCGGCGGAAACTTAAGGAGCTGCTCATTCGTATGAACGACAACCTCCCCGATGAGTCAGATGAAGAAATGGGAGGCGATAGACAAGCAGTTTGAGGGGTTCAGAGAGGTTGGTTAACAGAATTGAGTGCAAGTTCGGCTCGGGTCTAATGCAAGGCGATTTTATGATTCAAGATTACCTTTTGGGTATCGATGGTCTTGAAGTTTCGTTCTATGAGGGTGACCTTGGTATCTTGCTCTCAGTGGCTTGTGAGGGGAGTCTTTGCTCAGTGAAAAATGTGGAGAGATGTCTCATCCCCGCGTTTGATGAGGTGATGAGGTGATGATGGTGCCCGTCATGGTGCTTATAATTAGCTGCAGCTAAAAGATCCTCAAGCTCGATTTTCCCGTGTTGAAATCACTCGAATGAGGCTGAGCTTACGAGGTTCAGAATCTCTAGGGCTGAAGATGGCGTCCAGCTCAGTTGTCTCAGCTCAATATCATTGGCATACACGGAAATTAGAGGCGTCATCCACACATCCCGAATATCCAAGATGGAGGGACGGGATATCTCACAGCACATCGACTTGGAACTTTTGCAGTCCAACATAGCCAACCATTTGTTTAATTTTGAATTATCATTAGGCCCGAGAAGAATGCATAAACTTTGTAAACATTGTAACACCAAAGCACCAAGTCCATCGATCTATTAGGTACCAGAATTGCCAAGTGGCACTGCAAATATCCCACCCTTTTTTAGTTAGAGTAGCTTCCCTTGCCTCCATCGATAGGGTTCTTGACTTGGATGAGACCAGGAGCAGCAAGAGTGAAGTTGGGAACGTCATCAGGAGTGGCGATGTTGTTGGAAGTAGTCAGAGCAGCGTGGGTGAAGCCCTGAGCGACCAGCTTCTCGTAGGGGAACTCAGCCTCAAGCTTGACAGTCTTGCCCTTCCACTTGACGTTCTCGGCCTTGACACTGTAGGGAAGCTGTTGGCCAGTGGTATAGGTGATGTAGAGATCTTTGCCCTTGTGAGACTCCTCAAGAGTAGCGCTGAAAGAGAGGCTCTGGTCCTTAGCATCAAGAACAGCAATGGCACCACCGTTGACCTGGAGAGGAGGGAAGATGGGAATGTTGATCTTCTTAATGTCCTCAGTGCAAGAGCCAGGAACAACAAAGCCCTGAAGAGCAGACCAGGCAAAAGCAGCAGGGACAGTAGTCAAGAAAGGTGACTCAGAGGGGACTTCACCGAGGTAGATGCGGTAGAAACCGTTCTGCTCACCCTCTTGGCCGATGACGGATGAGATCAGGCGGACGACCCCGGGAAGACCCTCGCTTGCGAAGACAACGTTGGCGTCTTGGAGAGCACCGAGGACAACGGCAGTAAAGGTCTCGGCGAGAAGAATAGCGTCCTTGAGATTGTCGACGGGGAATTGGTATTTGCAAGGTGAAGGGGCAAATCTGCCGGCTGACTTGAGAGTGGCCAGAGCACCGATGGCGTGCTGCTCTTCTTGCTGTAACAGAGTGTTAGTTGACTGCTATTCTTATGATCGTGGATAAGTACTTACAGCAAGAACAGTCTTGAGAACATGGGTGGCCTCGTGAAGCTTGTCACCCTCAACCTTGTATCCCTCAATCTTGTTGGTAACATTGTAGAGAAGAGAGGCAAAGTAAGCAGTCTCAAAAAGCTCGTTGAAGGCAATCAGCTGGAAAGCTGTGGCAGCACCATCACCAAGACTGGTAGGAAGAGGAGCACCAGGGAGCTTTCCACCAGCCTGGATAGCTATCTGCTTCTCCTGTGAGGCATCGGGATTGGGGAAGCCGTTCGCAGCAGGAACCCTAAAAGATCGGGGAACGACGCCAGCAAGGGCAGAGCCGACAAGGCCTACAGAGGCAAAGAGTGTTGAGAAACGCATGGTTTCAGTTGTTGTGATGTGAACGCAAGGGAGCGTTGGCTACGATAGATAGACAAACAGAGAATGTGGTATGAACTGAGGGAGGTAAATCTGTTGAGGGGAGTTGCTTTAGGAATATATAGCTGTAATAGAAGAGAGACGGCACTTGGGGGAGGCTGGGGGATGGCTCAGCGGCGAGAATTGAGTTCACGGCAAGGTTACCTCTGGAAGCTATCATGACGACACGGATCTCACGGGACGAATGTGATGAGATTGCTCTTGTGTGGTGAATCCCGCTGTGTCTTTGATGCTATATTAGGTCTTACAGTACTCTTTAGCTCTGGATCTAGGCCTTGCCGGGATGTTGCAGTTGAAAGGACGGGCTAGCTAGTTGAACGGCTAACACGGCCAGAGCTATCTTTGGAGTATGGTCGGACAATTGCGGTAGCGCGGAGACGATGTTACCTTGAGCTTATTGCATCATTAATATATTGAATCAATTAATTCCTGTTATGGTTATGGTTAAAGATATAGCATTTAACAGTGATGGAAAGGTAAATCCTCAAGAAAGGTAATTTCTCAACAGTCAAGCAACTATCAAGCATAAAACGCCCCGGAAACTTAAAGAAACGAAATACAGATTGTTACATCAACAAAACTGTTTCACAAACTTTGGCTCGGCTCATCAGCCGTGTGGCTTGAACGCCAAATACCACCGTGCTCACAAAAATGTACTCCGCCCCACGGCTACATGAATCCCCAGCTTTGGTGCCAGGAACTGAAATGTCATCGGGCTACAGTGCATAAGGCTTAGACTTGATTATACTCGGCAGCATGATCCCGTTGGTGAAGCTATTTCGTTAGTACGGAATTGTCAAGTTCCGTTGCTAATTGGGGACTTTGGTGAGCTATCTAAGCGGGCATTGCTGGTGTGAGATGGCTTTGGAATGACGGCTTTGTTTGTGATTGGTTGTTTATTATGCTGTTGTGACATTCTATTGTATCAGAGACATTTCATCAAGTAAACGGCCTCAAGATGCTGATTCTCTCTAAATGTGAGGGTTAAGTAGTTGGATGACAGTAACTATGGATCAGTACATGTTGGGGGCCGGTGAGTATGATGTGGCAGATCAAACACTTCATCAAATAAGCTTGATAATCTCTCGAATTCAAGCTGATCTTGTGTGCCCAAAATGGTGTATGCCCTGAGGATCCATTGTCACAGCATTTCTCAGCTTCGCCCAAGGTAGGGCAAGAAACTCGGTTGATCTGGGGTGTTGACCACTCCATACGTATGTCCAAGAAATGCACTATTGAAGTATAAGCACGAGTGACTGAATGATTATATGTCGCCTGTCGACATTTTATGTAGTTTGGTGTATCTGGTGTTGTTCATTGCGATTTCACGCTTCGTTGGATTAATCAAAGAGACATGTTGTTTGAGCTCTGTCTGTTCACTGCAGAATCATGTAGTCTCAGTTTGCTAAGACCATGAAAGAGCGTAAAGAAACCCACGAGATTACACTCCGTTGCTACCTGATTCTATAAAAATATACACTTGTATATAAATGCTATTTCTGTCTTGACAGAACAGACTTGATTTAGTGCATCGATAATAAGCAGTTCTTCTTTCATCCGAAGCTACTTACTTATGTAAAACACCCTGGACATGGACATCGAGTCCGGTGAGCCAATACAACCAACATCTATGAATCGACAGTCTTCAATAAAAAAGCAGCATACTTCTACTTACAGAAATGAAGCGGGTCTGACTAGGATTCGCTCGCATCTCGGTTGCGCACATTGGGGAGAGGTCCCATTGCACGCCACTTCTAGCGATTGTGACAGGTCTCGTGTTAGTTGAGCCTTGTTGTGTAGCTGCTCTAACCGTGTATATTCCCTGTATGACCTGCAATTCTCATTTGAGACCGTCAGGGGGATGCAATAAGACTTAGGATCTCTATCCTAGGTGACAAAAAGCCTTAGGTAAATTTAGGTAAATTTGGTATAATTTGATATAGATTTAGAGGATCTTAGACTATATATTTTTAGTACCTTAATTCAAGGACTGTCAACCAACATAGAATTAGATGAAACTTGCCCCAGTTGTAGATCATGGGTTCCGGCGCTTATGAGTGTCTCCTCATGCGTTCGGCGCTTAGAACCATGATACTCAAAACTTATAAAACAAGATCAACCCCATCCTTGTGAAAAATGCTCTTTATTTTCTTTTCATCTTATATATAAATATTTGTTTTCCTAAATAAAAAAATGTTTACTTCAGTCCGGCGCATCTTTCGTTCTAAATCCAAACCAGATAAAACCCCTCCTGTGAAGCAGAACCCAACTCCAGACCCATCACCATCACCAGAGCTAGTAGCTCAAACCCGTACAACTTTCTTTTACTCTGGAATACAGACAATCCATAGCACTGAAAGTGATAACATCGAGTGAGTCCGCTACCTATTTGTCTGAGTTATTGTCTGACCAAAAGGCCAGCATTGTCTTCGTCCATGGATTGAAAGGAGATTGTCAAAAGACGTGGACGGACAAAGGTTCAGGAAATCCGTGGCCGAAAACACTCCTTCCTTTGGAGATTGAGACTGCACGTGTTCTTACATACTCTTATGATTCAACTGTCACCGGTAAGGACGATGTTCCTTCACAAAATCGAATCTCCAATCATGCATATAATCTCGTGACTGCTCTCGCATCACTTCGACAGAGCGATAACACAGTAAATATCCCCATCCCTAATTAGTTTCATTCTCTTCTAACGACACTAGAATGAACGGCCTATTATATTTGTCTGCCACAGTCTAGGAGGACTTGTTTGTCAGGATGTAGGTCACTCGAGACAACGATCTTGACTGGAGGGCTCATTGAGAAAACAGGCACTTGTCACAGCAAAACAACGCTCTGAACAGCACCTTCAAGATATAGTCAGCTTCACTCGTGGAGTCATCTTTCTCGGCACACCACATCATGGATCAAGCCTCGCCAAGATCGGAGAATTGGTCTCACGCTCCGTTGGATTGATCAAAGAGACCAACAGCGATATTGTGCAAGTCCTTACAAGAGATTCAGAAGTCCTAGCCCGAATTCAGGATAGCTTTCAGGCTCTTCTCATGACACGAAGCAAAGATGAGGCCACCATGATAGACATTACATGTTTCTATGAAGAGCTTCCGACCAAGAAGTTCGGAGTGATCGTACCCAAACATTCGGCTATCCTGCCTGGCTACATCTCCATCGGCATACATAAGAATCATGCGGAGATGACCAAGTTCTCCAACGCTGAAGAGCCTGGTTTTGTGGCTATTTGCGGAGAGCTCAAGCGCTGGGTGAAGAGGATTCAGCAAACACAGTTCAAACCACGGAAGCACGCTTCTGCCGCACATTGTGAGTACCTAGCCCATGCTGACTCCAGGAATCCTTAATCTTTAAGTTGGGAGTCTTGGTAGTACCCGACCCAATACTGACTTCACAGGTCTCGTTCCATATACTCTCAACCCGGATTTCGTTGGAAGATCCGGAATACTTGACCTCCTGAAAAGGCAACTTGGAGATCTAGAACCTCGGTCGAAGGGTAGGGGGCATCGAAGAGCCACACTTTATGGCCTCGGCGGAGTTGGGTATGTTTACAAGTCTCGACTGGAAGCTTACTCGTTAACTTAATTCAGAAAGACTCAAATTGCATTGTCGTATGCATATTGGGTCCAGGAAGTTTCTCAAGATACATCAGTCTTTTGGATCCATGCCAGCAGT
This sequence comes from Fusarium sp. NRRL 25184, assembly GCA_013755755.1. Taxonomy (NCBI): domain Eukaryota; kingdom Fungi; phylum Ascomycota; class Sordariomycetes; order Hypocreales; family Nectriaceae; genus Fusarium; species Fusarium sp. NRRL 25184. Next base: position 88,057 of record JABSSZ010000114.1, on the reverse strand, counting down.
GCCGAAAAGTTCTCTGAAGGTTACGCCAATATCGCGAACGAGTGCAAGATCCCAGGATACGAAGACCCAAGATTTGATGTTTTGCCAGCCGTCAAAGACTGGCTGGAGAGCGATGAAAGTGGACAGTGGTTGATGGTTATTGACAACGCCGATGATATGGAACTTTTCTTCCCTCAAAATGAACCGCCTAAGATGAAGTCAAATGCTGAGAAGATCTTGGGCCAGTTCATACCACAATGTGCTCACGGCAATGTCCTTATCACAACAAGGAATATGCAGGTAGGCTCAAGACTTACAAAGGGCAAGTTTCCTATCGAAGTAGGCAAAATGGACGAGCACGAAGCGGCACAGCTTCTCCGCCAGGGCTTACATCAAGAGGGTGAATATGAACAGGACCTGCTCCAGCTCTCATCTCGTTTGGAATTTCTTCCCCTGGCACTGGTGCAGGCAGCCGCTTTCATCCAAGAGAACTCCATCACGGTCAACGAATATCTCGAGCTCTTAGATGGAAGTGAAGACGATCTTATCGACCTATTGAATGAAGAGTTCGAGACTGTCGGGAGAGACTCCGATACTCCTCGCGCAGTTGCACAGACTTGGATGCTGTCTTTCCAACAGATAGAAAAACAGTACCCCTTCGCCAGTGAACTCCTGTCACTGATGTGTTACTTCGATCGCCAAAAGATACCTCTTGATTACGTCGATTTTCACGCCAAAGAGAATCTGCCTCCTGGGTCCAACATTAAAATGCAACTTGTCAAAGCTCTTGGGGTTCTAAAGGCATTCTGCTTCATCCGCCCAGAGAAGGGGGGTGACCATACTATGCATCGTCTGATCCAGTTGGTCACGCGAACTTGGCTAGTTCGCAAGGGAAATATGGTCGAGTTTACAAGACACGCTTTTTCGGCTGTGTCAGACTTCTACCCTTATGCCTCATTCCGAGATGCTGAATGGTGGGTCGAGGATATGAGGACGTGCAATGCGCATCTTTCTCACGCTAAATCTGTTCTTGAGATCCAAATCATCGAAACCGAGGAAGATAAGCTTATCAGGGCTTCTGTGCTTCACAGAGTCGCGTCATTCCTCGGGTTTCAAGGCCGATCCGCAGAAGCAGAGAAATTACAAAGTGAAGCAGTTGATATTCGCTTAGAGGTGTATGGTGAAGAGCATGAGCAAACTCTTTATTCGATGACTGACCTTGCGACCTCACTGGCGGAGCAGGGTCAATGGGACAAATCAGAAAGAATGTTGAAAAACATTGTCGAAAGCCTGAAACGTCTCCATGGTGATGAACATCATCAGACCATCGGCGCCATGAGTAATTTGGCGTGGATATTCTCTGTGCAAGGTAAAAACGACGAATCAATAGCTCTTTTTAGGCATGTTTTCGAGGTCGGTAAACGGGTACTTGGAGAAGAGCACCCTGAGGTTATCGACGTAATGAGCAACCTCACATTTACGTCTGAGGAAGAGGCAGAAGAAATGGAGAGGCGGAATCTAGAATTGAGGATCAAGCTCTATGGCGAGGAGAACCCCAGAACCCTTGATGGTAAGGCAAGTCTGGCGATAACGCTCTATTGCAAGGGCGGTCACCTCGGGGAGGCAGAGGACTTACAAGTAGAAGTCTTTGAGGCCAGAAAAAGGATTCTGGGTAAAGCTCATCCTGATACTCTGCAGGTCATGAACGACCTTGGGTGTACTTGGTTGTTGTTTGGCCAGCTGTTCTTGAACGAAAGATATTTATATCCTGATGTAGATATGCTTGGCGATGCAAAACGCTTGTTGGAGGAATGTCTCCCACTTCGGATCAACTTGCTTGGGCCAGATCATGAAGATACAGTTGAGACACGCACGGCTTTAGAGGATTGTTTAGAGGCGCTCGAGGTTGCGGATCTCATTGATGCAGAGGAAAAGGCAGCAGAGGTCGACGGCAAGATCTAATCATTCCTATACCAAGATGCTCAGCCAAATAGTCACGATACTTATCATACATAGAGCATTTTAATTTAGGATCTCTATCCTAAATGATAAAAAACCTTAGGTTAACTTAGTATAGTTTAATATAGATTTAGAAGATATTGGACTACATATTTTTAGCACCCTGATTTAATGACAAAAGTCTTCTTGCGCCCCGGGGCTAGCATATTATAAGTCTTCTAGAGCGGTACATAGGATCATTCAAGACACATCGAGTTCGGTGAAGCTACCTCTTACGTGGCTTGTTTATTTTTGAAAGCTCAACTCGGATAAACTTTCTCATATATTCTGTGATGTAAGTATTATATCAGCATCAGAGTTTGAGCGTTTGATGCTGTTCCTTCGCAAGTTAATAAGTAAGCGTCAGCCAATGAGAATTGATACTTTTCCTCAGAACTCAATCAAAACAGAAAACCGTTTATATCAACTTTTCGTCTCTCTATTGTTTTGTCAGTTGACGATTGATGATGAGGTTGTGTCAACAAAAAAGACAGGGTTAGGTGACAAGCTGAGGCAAGGTACAAAAGGTTACGTGAGGCAAGTATGCGAAAACAAAGTACCTGGATCGGTCAATGCAGCCCAGATCGAGGCCATATGTGCAGGCCTCCAAACCCCTGTTCTCCGATTGGGCCCCTTACCAAGGACTGCCACTAAAACGGAAAAGGGCACAGCTTTCAGTCCCGTCTGCGAAGGTTTATCTGACGGTCTGGCCGCTTGTGTCTTGATTATTTCTTCTTTTCCTCTTTTTCATCTCGAATACGAAACGCTCGACGATCTAATCCCCCAGTTTCAACTTATTGTACAAGTATATTACAACTCTCGCTTCAACTCCGAACCCGACACGATGGCTCGTGGAAACCAGCGCGATCTGGCTCGTGCAAAGAACGAGAAAAAGAAGCAAGAAGACGCCAAGGTTCGTTTTCTCGCCCAAGTGTTCCGTGTGAGATTGCACACCAACTGACACTTCTTCGTTCTTGATAATAGAGAAAGGGAAATAACAAAAGCGGTAGCAAAATGCAGCAGGAGAAGGAGACCGCCGCTGAAATTATGCGACGAAAGCAGGCAGCTTGTATGTCCACCGCTTACAGCCCTATGATCGGCTTCCGAATACAACCAACAACCAACAACCAACACAACGTCGCTTTTGGAAAAGAAAAATGCTGACAACCCCTGTAGCTGAGGCCCGCAAAGCCGCTGCAGGCAAGACTTAAGCGCTGCAATGCTTGCTATATGAACTTCATCAACTTTGACCCCGACAAACAAACCTCGATTTAATATTATTGCGAAAACTGTCAAGAAATGGGAATGAGGGTCAGATCAAGCGAGGGATGTTCGTAACCAGGCATCACTTTTCGACAGCGATGAAACGAAACGACTTTTTGGGTAGCACAGGCGAAGCGGTGCAATAATGGGGGTTTTCCCCGAAGGTTTATTATATTAGGCTCTTTTTCAATACATTTTGGTGATGGCATTTGCTCGTGATGGTTAAACAAACAGTTTTGATCTTTGTCTTGATGGTGTTCCTCTCCAAGATTTAGAGATTTGTACGGCCATGATACTGAGTTGGACCACGAACGTAGAACGAAGAGAGACAGTAATGGCACATGCCATAGTGTCGTCCATCTGCATAGTATTTGGACTAGGATATTAGAAAGCGACATCCTTTACTCCGTACTGATTTGCTAATGAAACTGAACAGTCAATCGACCTTCCCTGATTGGTAAGTGACCCAGCAACATGGTTCGGCCCACTTGGAGCCTCGCTTGACCAAAACACCAAAAAGAATTATCACCAAAAGAACATACAACAGCGGGGATTCGCTGGTCGTCACCGACCCAACTACTAATCCGCCCCTTATCAGCTTATCTATGGGAGAGCGGACGGGATCCCGAGTTCTCTGATAGGTATGGTCGTATGTGATAGTTCGATGCCATACTCCAGGTCATAGCGACGCTCTGAACGACCCAGCAGGCAGACAGATATAGGTATTCATTGGTAGTATCACCGGGAAACGGATAGACCGAAGCTATCCTGCCTCGTTCGTCAGGAGCTTGACAAGTTTCAGTCTCATCGAGCTCAGCACATGGTTATCTTGTCTAAACGATCAGAGTTCGTAAACACCTTGATACGCCTCTTGGGCTTGCTTGTAAATTGGATCTTTGTTATCACTTCACAGAATTTGGCTCTCTCTGGTTACGTAGCTGCGGAAAGAATGGGGTAATGACTATTCCCAGTCAATTTTGCGAGCAATCATAAGTCCATACCAACGGAAACACTCACTTCGGTCACTCGATGGCAGGTTTCTCTGGTGATACGAACTACTCTTCAAATCCCGTATCAGAAAGTCTTCAAGATGATAATTTGGCGGGAATAAGTACAAAATGGCTGGTGTGGACTAAGCCACGAGAGCAAAAGGCCAGCCGTCTTGGCTCACTTACACAAACTGCGCTCAGCCAATCCCGAAACACTACTCGTTGCTCACAATCCGACACATGTCGAGAGTGAATAAGTTCTTCATAATGTTTGGTATCTTGGGCGTGCAAAATGTCATATGCAAACACTACCAGTATCGTCCTTCTGGATACGGTCATTCGAGGCTTTGTATATGCGTACTTAGAAACTGTCACTTGGTACTTTTTACAGGTCAATTACGACTAACAAACCTACGCGTAAATACCATGAGATCTCATCTCATGAATCAGCATAGCGAGTTGAATCCAATCTCAGTTGAGAAAAACTTCTCGAGTGTCAACAGAGCCTCTTTTATAAATATCTTTTCTGAATGTTACAAGTCTAATCGGATATGACGTTATGGCTCTGGGAGGGTTTTTACAGTAAGCAAATCGATTGGGTTAAATTCGATAAGCTTTTTGAACCAGTACGAGTATTGCATCTCACAATAAAGTGACATGCTAGGCATAAGGTAGTTCTGCATGTTTGCATATCTCCCGTCTGGTAAAGCACGGCTGACGAGCGTTGATAACCCTTAGAGGTGGTTCAAGCTTTATCATGCCACTATTTCCAGGGTAGTCTACTCAGGCACGAACATTTTTGATCGGAAGCTATAGCGAGGTTGAAAGGCTCTGCGGCATCAGCATATTTATTTGCTAAATTGGTGAGTTTTAGAGTGAGGTCTTTATAAGAGCCGGGTTCAGTATTAGATCCCGAAGCCACTTGCAGAACAAAATTGGGGTCTTTTCGAGTCCGTAACTCGGATGTTGTCAGGCGTCGTTCCACAAACAAGTTGGCTCTGTTCTGACGTCTCCCCACATTGGCATTACACAATCATGAGTTACCAGGATGGGAAGTACTGCAATGTTGATCACCTCGTTCATGTCATGAGCTTTCGACTCAATCATTTTCTAGAAAGGCAAGGTTCAATCTGCAGAGTCCAAGCAAGTAACCCCAGGCCGTGGGAACCAATATCGAGAACCCACAGGGTCTCTTCTCCGATCTGGCAAATACGCTATCGGCGCCTCATGATTCTAGCGCATAGACAGACTCGAAACGTACCGTTCTAGTGGTTCGTTCACTCTAGGATGCCCGAAAGACGGACCTACCAACAACCCACCGTAGAACGTCAATCCTGTACCGGGGACTTCGGGAGGATGAGTACTTTGGCTAAATTCGCAATTACGCTTTATATCTCACGGCATTATCTATCTCACCGGAGTTTGCGGGCAGTCGAACGATACCGAACGGCCGAGGGCGCAGTTGGCTTTGTCAGATAATGAGAAGCCAAGCCAACCTAAGCTCACCTTAAACTAACGTTACCCAGACCCTAGGGAACCCCCAAGCTAAGACCATCCAAGCCACAGAGAGGTGCGAGGCGGGCGAGTTTAGAAGAGGCGAGGCGTTCCAGATCCCCGCCTACAAGGGAGACGAGGGAATTCACTTCGAGTTTGCTTGAGATGCTATTATATAGGTAATACTATAATTATAGTGAATGCAGTAACATGCAAAGCGACAGCCTGCATACAGTGTTTGCCTATCCAGTTTAAGTCTATATGTAACTCTATTAACAGAGAAGAGAAGACACAGTCACATCCATCTATCCATTGGACCATTGGTGAGGCTACGCCTAAGATCGCTAGACCTTTATTAGAGCTGAGTTAGTGGACGGGCAATGGTGATAGAGGGGCCGATGCCGACCTGCATTGCATTGCATCCATTGTAATTATTAATCATGCCTCAGGCAGAAGTCTCCGACGCCGCCCCCATTCCCATCGAATCCATCCATTCCCATCCATGGTCAGGGCCCATTTCCAATCCAATTCCCAGGTCAAGGCCAATCCAATCCTAAGCAAGACCCATAGCCTGCCTGACCCAGTCTCAGTCTCAGTCTCGGTCTCAAGGCCAGCAGCGTCATTCCTCTTGAGGCTCTTGTGTCTTTTTCCTCCCTTCTCTTCTTCTACAACAGTGGTGTTGCTCTAAGCTCCCCTGTGACTTCTTTCTCTCAACAAGGTACCTAGCTTCGTCTACTCATTTAGTAGTCCCGACACTTATACCTATCTCGCTACGGACGGATACAAGGCCGCGACTTCAACAACGCGCAACAACAATCCCCTCGTCGATCTTCTACCCGCCTCGATCAACATCAACCTGAAAACGTTCTCTCGCCTCTCAATTATTTATTTTGTCGAATATGGAAGCAAATCTCTAGTCGAACACCCGCCAAAGCTGTTTCCGTCTACACCCATCCAAACGTTTCCGATAACATTACCGTCGCTATGCCGTCTCAAAAGACCTCCAATGGCCCCGGCCAAGTGAGCCATCGCCTGCGCAATTTCTTCCGCATGAACACTGGAGGTAGCACCGGCAGTGCTTCTAGCGATAAGGACAAGGAGAAGGAGAAGGAAAAGGAAAAGGGTTCGGCCGCCACCACTCCCGATCCCTCGAAATCCCGTCATACCAAGTTCTTTAGTAATACCGTCGGCCGTCTGCGCGCGCACACCGTCGCTAGCGAGGGCAACCAGCTGGAGGAAGCCATGAGTCCTACGGCACATGCGAACCCTTATTTCGCCCATCAAGGCCAACCAGGATTGCGTCATCACAATTCCGACTCTGTCCCCCCAAGCCCCCCCGACACACCGAGTCTCAAGGTCCAAGGCCCCGATGGTGCCCCTGAGAACGACCAAACTACCAGCGAAACCAAAGAGGAACTCGCCCGGAGACTTAGAAGAGTCGCCAGTGCACCCAATGCCCAGGGCCTGTTCTCCAAAAACGATCCCAACAATGAGCGTCCCGCGACTGCCGAGCTTGGCAAGGATCCTCTCCTCACAAGTTCAGGCGCATTGGGTCTTATAGAAACGGCCAAGGCTCTGGAGGCCGAGGATAAGGCCAAACACGCCAATTCTGACGATGTTCTTGCTGCTCTTCCTGCCCCAAATCTGGGCATGGCTTTCCGCCGCACCTATAGTTCCAATTCTATCAAAGTTCGAAATGTTGAAGTTAACCCCTCCAGCTTTGACAAGATCAAGCTTATTGGAAAGGGAGATGTCGGAAAGGTGTATCTAGTGAGGGAGAAGAAGAGCAGCAGGCTTTATGCCATGAAGAGTATGTCCATCATTCACAGTTACCATCGCGACAACGACTAACTAGCTACAGTACTAAGCAAGAAGGAAATGATCAAGCGCAACAAGATTAAGCGAGCTTTGGCAGAGCAGGAAATTCTTGCGACAAGTAACCATCCGTTCATTGTCACATTATACCACTCTTTCCAGTCAGAAGACTACCTATACCTGTGTATGGAGTACTGCAGTGGCGGCGAGTTCTTCCGCGCTCTGCAAACACGACCTGGAAAATGCATTCCTGAAGAAGATGCTCGATTCTACGCTGCCGAGGTGACAGCAGCACTGGAATACTTGCATCTTATGGGTTTCATTTACCGAGACCTGAAGCCTGAGAGTATGTTGAGAAGCCGTGCTTACCAACCTCCCGCTGACACTTTGTAATAGACATTCTCCTGCACCAATCGGGCCATATCATGCTTTCAGACTTCGACTTGTCCAAGCAGTCAGACCCTGGTGGCAAGCCGACCATGATCGTCGGCAAGAACGGAGCCCGTACCGACGCTCTCCCAACTATCGACACTCGTTCATGTATCGCTAACTTCCGCACAAACTCTTTTGTTGGCACAGAAGAGTACATTGCGCCAGAAGTGATTAAGGGCAGCGGTCACACAAGTGCGGTCGATTGGTGGACATTGGGTATCCTTATTTACGAAATGCTTTACGGCACAACGCCCTTCAAGGGGAAGAACCGAAATGCAACTTTCGCAAATATCCTTAGAGAGGATATTCCATTCCCCGATCATACTGGTGCACCACAAATCTCCAAGTAAGTCCTTGATAAAAACTCACTATCCTACTGTTCTAACCAAGGCACAGCCTCTGCAAGTCTTTGATAAGGAAACTACTCATCAAGGATGAGAATCGACGACTGGGTGCCCGAGCTGGCGCATCAGATATCAAGGCGCATCCATTCTTCAGAACGACACAATGGGCACTCATTCGACACCAAAAACCACCGATTGTTCCTCACGCGGGCCGAGGAGTTGATACAGTCAACTTCCGAAACGTCAAGGAAAGCGAGAGTGTCGACTTGTCAGGATCAAGGGCGATGAACTTAAAGGGAGTTCCGTTGGACAGTGGGCTGGCAACTCCTGGTGGCGAAATTGCCGACCCTTTCCTCGAGTTTAACAGTGTGACTCTGCATCACGATGGCGACGACGATCATCACCGTTGAGTTTGAGTTTGAGTTTGAGTTTCTGGGTGCAACATTTGAGGTTCAGGAGTTCGAAATATTGTTATTGATAGTTGACCTCGATCATGGATTGGACATGTTGCCGCACGTATACGCACGGGGTTATGATCTGAGATTCTTGCACTGGGGCGTCTATTTTTTTTTTCAGCGTCATTTGACACATACTTTGCACTTGACACTCCTTTGGACGATTGCTTGTAAGAGGCAGAGGGAGAGGGGGAGAGAAAAACCACGAAAGGCAGGAGAGACAAGAGAAGCAGACAACGAAGGGGGACAGAAAACAGAAGCGGAGGGCAGAGAAATGAAAGAGACGAGAGAGAGGAAGTCTCAGCATCCTATGATTTGCCGCTTTTAAAATGGCGTCTGGTCTGGCGTTTCGGGAAGAGCGGGAAAGCAGTCATGTTATGTAAAGTTACCATTCAACAAAGATGACGAGCGATGCACGAACGAAGGCTAGCTTATAGAACCACAGGGATGATTTTCTTACGGTGTCTTGAGTGATATGAGTTGAGGCAACGCACCTATATACCAACTACAAGCCAGGTCGTGTCATGAGTCAACCATAGATAAACAAGGTTCATCTATCTGACTTGACATATGTTTATGTAATATTTCCCTCACAGGTGAATACGTCCCGTGTTGAGGTTCTTTCACGGTCTGGGTCATCTGGGCTCAAGGACTCGGCACATGACCACACTTAGACACTTGCTGATGGAGGCGCAGGGAAACATCTGCCTAACTAAGACCCTTGAGGACCCCTAAAGTTTGAAATAAAAGGAGTTTTTGCCTGCCAAATTATGGAGACGAAATGTCTTGAGAACTTCTCGCATGACGGTAGTTGTGTTCATGGGGTCAGGTAGACGATAGTGCTGAAAGACTCAAAAGAGTGAAACTCCCCCAAATCCGAGCTGGTATGGTCTCAGAAACACATTTAACAATAGTTTTGGCTAGCTTGAGTCTCATTTGAATATCGAATCTAGCGGTTTGAGTCGCTCCAGAAGAACAGAGAATAAGAAGCCCGATGTCACGACTACGCCCGGCTTCCGAGCCCCGGCACCGGACCCGGCGCTCATCGGATCGGATCATTCCCAGCGCTGCAAGACCACAACATTCGCGACCGTATCTTCTCGAATGGAGTACGCAATACTGTCGGCAGAAAGAACTACTAAATGTTGAAGAGTTTCAAGAAGAGATGGTGGCGGTAGAAAGGCCAGGATGGCGGAAGTTGGCTATTGTAAGAGGCGAATGCGACATGGGTGTCCTATTAGGGATGGAGTTGGATAAGAAAAGGGGAGGTTGGGTATGGGAGTTCCCTGAGACTGAGATAAGAAAAAGAAAGTCTGAAGAGGAGGATGATGAGGTAAAAGAGAAAGATGACGATGACACGTCTGATGAGGATGAGGGAATCAGAATATGTCGTGCATCGCTCATGGTCAAGGAACAACTCCCTGTCCTTCTCCTCGACGGTCTTCCATTTAGGATATCCTCACGACCTTATCGACCCTCAAGAGTCCCAAGCAATGCTCGTCCAGACGGCAAAACGTCAGATAAACGTCCTCCAAAGCGGTCCGGCCTGGAAGATTCCCTCTGGCAAGCCCTCGTCGATATTCGCCCGGTAGAGGATCTAGTTGCCGAGCTCATCTACGACATGTGGCTCCAGAAACTCGACTCATTGCCACCTCTTGGATCTGATTCTGTGGATGTTCAGTGGACTATCGCGCGAGCCCTTGAAACCAATGCTGATATCACAAGAAGCATGGAGCGACGAGGAGATTTCAGTACCATAACGTCGGCAGACTGGTCAAATCTTGCAGAACGTCTACAAAGGCGCATACAGCTCTCTGTGGCTGTTGCTCTTCAAGCAAATGCTCAAGAAGCTCAAAACGACCCCAAAGATTCAAGCTCCAGAAGTCTAGATCGAATAGCATATCTAGGAGGTCTGTTGCTACCCCTGACAGTCGTATCAGGAATTTTGTCGATCGATGGTTTATATGGACCTGAGGGCAAATCATTTTGGGTGTTCTGGCTTGCATCGGGGCTTTCTTCCCTCCTTGCGATCCTCATCATTTATGCAGATCACCTGCGAACATTAGATGTGTGGATGGAGGTTGCTGCAGGTGAGATTCTGGACTTGGATCACAATAAACGGTTCCAAGCGAATAGGACACCGCGCCGACGAGAATACCATAGCAGTGGTGATCCAGAGCGCGGGGAAGCAAAGTTGACGACAGCATCGGATGGAGGCGTGTATGTTGTGCAACATCGGGGAGATGGGACGAGAGGCAAAGCTTGGAGGAGAGGGGAACTAGGTTGGGTGGGAGCGATGAAGAAGATGTCAGGATGGTATAGATGGAGGGGAAGTCCAGGTATGGAGTTCGGGATGCCAGGTTGGGAGAAGAAGGTGAAGAACTTGGTGTGGTGATAAGATAGCTATCTTTCTCAAGACTCTGCAGGATAGATTGTACAGAAGCTGTAAGAGACAGGGCTTTATATTCAATAGATAGATCACGCCTTGCGTTTCATATTAAATAAGATATCAAGATTCCATAGCAATTATGCCTCCATCATATTCTCCATTCGTACACGCACGCAATCAAAGCCATGCTTCATCCAATCATTTCAAACTTAAACGCGATCCACGCTCGAACGACGTCCACCAAGGCCAATCTTTTCTTTGCCATCCATCCACGGCCGCAAGCACTCAGGGATCGTAACAGTCTTCGCCTCTTCATCCCAGCCATTCTCAAGAATAGCTGCTATCACACGAGGAACAGCCAGTGCAGTACCGTTGGATGTCCAGGGGAATGCGAGCTTCCCATCAATGCGTGTCCGCGTGCCGAGTCGGCGGGTTTGGTAGTCGGTGCACATACTTGCTGATGTGACTTCACCCCAGTTGTCGCGACGGCTGGGGAAGAAAGCTTCCATGTCGATCTTGCGGGTGGCTGATGCGCCGAGGTCATGGGAGGGCATAGAGAGGATACGACAGTAAAGGCCGAGTGAAGAAAGAATCTCGGTTTGTAAATCGAGCATCTCGTCAAAGAGTTCCTGAGCGACATCCTCATCCGGTGCTGTCCATGCGAACATTTCCACCTTGGTGAACTCGTGTACTCGGTATAGACCCTTGGTGTCGGCACCACGGGCTCCGGCCTCGGCGCGATAGCAGCGAGAGACAGCAACTCGCTTGAGAGGGAGGTCTTCGGAATCAATGGTAGTGTTTGCCTTCATTCCTGCAAGGGCGATCTCAGATGTTCCTGTGAGGCACATCTCAGGAACACCACGTTCAGCGTCTTCAGCTGACTGTGCGATAGTGTAGACTTGTTGTTCGCCGTTCAGGTCGCGAGGCTGGAATCCGCATGCAGCACCGATGTGGCTATAGACCATGCTAGGGGGTGATACTTGTGTCCAGCCATGACGAGTTGCGACAGCGAGAGCATATTGAACCAAGGCTTGCTCAAGCTGGGCAGCCTCACCAAGTAAATAATACCAACCCCAACCAGAAGCCGTAGCTGCACCAGCAAAGTCAAAGATACCAAGCTCGGAGCCAATGTGAACATGAGATCGCCAGATTTTATCCTCAGGTGATTCCTTAAAAGTGGGCGGGTCGTTGATATAGCTCATAACCTCAAAATCGCTTCCCTTTGGAGTATCAGGATGAGTGAGATTAGGTAACTCGAGCGCCAACTCCTCCATTTGCGTAACAGCCTGCGATTCTCCCTTTTCAATTGCCGAAAGGTCCTGTTTGAGTTGTCGCGCCTCCTCCTGGATCTGCTCACGGGTCAATTGGCGCACTTCCTTGAGATCCTCATCATCGCTGCTCGTCGCTGGGTTCGCAAGCTGTCTCCTCAACAAATTCGACCTCTCACGCAAAGCGCGACCCTGTCGCTGAAGATCCTGCCATCTCGCATGAAGTTCTAGAATTTTAGCTGGATTTTGCGCCTGCTTGCGATAGTTGCGCTCCACGCAAGTCTGCTGATAAAGTTCTGCGTGTTGTCTGATGTGCTTGATATCGACGATGGGTTTTGGCGCTGAAGGAGGCCGCTTCACATCTGCGAAACTGCGTGCCAATAGTGGATTGAGCCTCGGGTGTAGAGCGCGACACCGTAGGCGCGGTAATGTCCTGTTCATGGTGGATGTTGAATTGTTGAGCAGCTCATATGAAGCATGACGATCAGCGAGTTTGGAGCTTGACGTCGGCTGCCGAAGCTTAACAGTGGAGAGCTTGCTTAATGCAATTACCCGAGCGAATAGACTACGGACCGTCGCGGAATGAGACATCAACCTTCAAGTATTTATTCTTGGCAAAGAGACAAACACTGCAATTGAGCCAATTATGTTGGTCTCATAGTAAATCGGGTATTTGGTAGCCTACCTCAGCTAGTTCTCTGCCCACACCACCAGCATATTCCTCATTTCGTGTCATGATATCTCTCAATGTTGAACCTCCTACAGATAACCCCATACACCCAGTGTCCAGTTTCCGTGATGTCCTCCACCTCCTCGGGCATATCCTCCTGCCTGCACGCTCTGCCTGTGTTGTGCCTTAAAGTCCACCTCGCTAGGTCGAGAAGCTCCATTGGCGCCTTGTAGTAGCCACGACTCGCGATCAATAATCGCCATGGCAGGGATCTTCAACTGACAGAGTAGACTACCTCCAATCCAGGGACCAAGAGTATGGATCACTCGGATTTGGCCCTTGAATTGTGGGACCGTAGCCCGCTGTCGTACAACCTTGGCTTCTATCGGGTCGTGCTCTGGCTTGGAATCGGCTGCGTTCTTGGGAGATTTGCGTTGTTCATCTTCACCTGGCGATGAAGATGGGGAGCCTTCTGTAGGAGAAGTGGTGCTGGATTGTTGATGGATCCTAGCACTGTTGCGATGTTTGTCCACAACTTTTCCAAACACTGGCTCCCACCCCCTCTTGTTGACGATAGCTGTGAGATCGTCGATAATTCGTTGCTTGATGCCCAAGATATTGGAGCATCCCCCCGTGAACATTATGCGTGACATGCAGATTGCTCGTACATCCAGTGGTAGTTGTAAAAGATGTCTATACAATAGCAGGTGCAGCGGTAATTCATCGTCGTCAAATGTCGCTCGGTCTGCTGAAGGGTCGAAGAAGGTATCGTCGCAAACCTCGGCAAGTTTCTCAAAGGGAAGCTCTACTGTCAATGGACGACGACTTGTATTGATAGGTATTTGGGCGACTCCTGTTGGAATACCAGCTTGCGCCGACTCAGCCTCGATCTCTTCTTGTTCGTCAACTGTTTCCAGCTGAGTCGACTGCCGCTGAGATGATCGGAATTCTGATGGCTTGCACCACATTAAACGGCACATGATGTCTTCGCATTCCTCAAAGCTGATCGCTCTTTGTTTGTTAACATCATGTTCTCCTGGTATCAAGGGCTCGATGGCTTTGTAAAGTGCGTCTAAAAGTACTCTGCCACCTCGGACTGTGCTTGTTGTCTTAACTTCCCGATATTCATAAACACTGGTGATGACAGTTTCTGCCCAACCCATATCTATCACCAAGGCGGATCTGACACCTGCTGAGATGGCCGACATGGATGGTGTTGACATGAGGGAGATGGTTGGTGACTGGAATCTGCTGAACAGTGTATCCAAAGTGGCTGTTAACAGTGGCAGAGGTACTCCAGAGTCCAAGACCAGCCCCAGTCTTCGTGGTCTGGAATCGATGAGCAAGTATCTGTATTCATGTAAGCAACTGTCCCTTAGGAGATGTAAGCAAGACAAACTTTGAGAAAGCATCGTGCAGCACACGCTCCAGCTTGTCCTGATACAGGCCAAGCTCTATGTCTCTTAGATCATATCGCCAAAATTCATGTTCCTTTGACCATTGCATTCCAGGTGACCGTTTCGGTTGCTGCCAGCCTCTAAAGTCTCCAGCCCGCCTTTGATCTTCAGGGCTGCATTGAAGAACCACTCTTGGAGATGTGTCGCCCGCGAATCCTACTCTAATATGGCGTGAGCCTAACTCAACAACGATGAACTCGTCATCAGCACGGATAGTCGATGGTGAGCCGTAGGATGAAATAACAGACGAGCGATTCGGGGTGTGTGGAGTAGATGGGCCTGGCCCCTGAGGAGGACCTCCACGGATACTAGCCACGCTTCTATGAGCAAGTGTAGATCCAGTCCCAGAGGCCATCGCGAGTGAGATGAAATCTTGTGTGTTTCCTGCTTCTTCCCTTTGTTCGATGTTGGCGATGAGATGCCCTGGTCAGGGCGTAACTATGTAACTTAACGCTGGTTGGTTGAATGGTTATTTGAAGTCGGCGTTTCTAGCGCCGGTCTGCCGCCTTCACTGGCTAAGAAAACAGTGGTTTCTGGTAACCGCAGCGACGTGGGGCAACCTTGGACCGTGAAATTCAACCTACATCATCGACCATCGAATCAGGAGAGTTTGAAGCGGATTGCTTCGAGGTCTTTCTGATGTTCAAATGGGTATCAAAGGGTAAGAATCACTTCTTATGTACTGCGAAACGTCAGGCTAATATCTTCAGGATCTACCAGGAGGTGGGCGAAGGCGAACGAGTGGCCTTATTGAAACTCGCCGCCGAGTCACTAGAGAAGCAGGGACGGCCTTTACGAATAGCGATTGATATTGCGATTTGGCAATTTCAAAACCAGGCGGCACAAGGTATATCGCAGCCACTGAGATACTGAAGCGCTTCTCTAACAACGGTCAGGCGGCACGAATCCCGAAATTCGAACTTTATTCTACCGACTCGTTCGTCTACTGGCATGTCCAGTCGAGCCTATCTTTGTTTTCGACGGTCCATACAAGCCTGCGGTCAAGCGAAACAAGAAATCCGGTCGAGGTGACTCCTTCGCCAATGCACAAGCGAAACGCTTAATTCGACTATTCGGCTGCAACACCCACGATGCGCCAGGAGAAGCTGAGGCGGAGTGCGCTCTACTGCAGAAGCATGGCATCGTAGACATGGTTCTTACCGAAGATGTTGATGCTCTGATGTTTGGATGCACCAAAATGCTGCGACAGTGGTCACCGGCATCAAAACGCGACACAACACCGACGCACGTCTCTCTGTTCGATACGGAGAAAATGAAACTTGATCAACATGGCTTGGATCGCGAAGGCATGGTTCTTGTTGCTTTGATGAGCGGCGGCGACTACGATCCTAACGGGCTCCCCGGCTGTGGAATCAAAGTGGCTGTTGAGGCTGCCAAAGCTGGCTTTGGCAGAGATCTCTGCCGGTTGAAGGCAATGGACAAGGAAGGAACAACGGCTTGGAGGAATTCTTTGATACATGAGCTTCGCACCAACGAGAATGGCCATTTCAAGAGGAAGAACAAGGCCTTGGCGATACCGGAAACCTTCCCAGACTTCAAAGTTCTACGTTACTACACACATCCTGTTGTGTCTCCCAAGGAAAGTATAGACGAAATCCGAGAGAAGGTTCATCTGAAAAGAGAGATCCAGTTTGAAGACCTAAGAGAGTTTACGAGAGAGGTCTTTGGCTGGGATTACCGAGTTGGCGCTCTCAAGTTCATCAAGGTGCTTTCTCATGCAGTTCTTGTCCAGAAGTTGCAGGCTCTAGAAGGACCTGACAACGCAGACTACGTCAAAGGGATCGCAGGGTTTAGGTCCGATCTCAAGAATGACTTGGTGTCACAAGTTCGCATACAGCACATCCCGAGCGAACTTGTGCCCATTGACTTGTCCAAAGAGGAAGATGAAAAGATAGTACAAGCTCGTGGCGGTCTGGCACTGAACAGCGATGACGAAATCGACGAAGCGGAGAACATCGAGGAATCCACGGCGAAACGACAGCCGGCCCCTTTTAATCCTTCAGGACGGCAAGGTGTTTGGGCATTGGAAATATTGGCAAAGTCGAGGATACCAGAGGTGTTTGCAGACGCTCAGGTGGTGCAAAAGGCTGCAGAGAAGAAGAAACAGCAAGCAAAGGAGCCCAAAACGAAAGCAACAAGGTCTAAGCCTGGTCCGAAGACGGGGATGCCTGCTGGCGCACTTAACAAGTTTGTGCGAGCAAGCAAACCCCATACTGTCTCTACGGTGACTTCCAAGGCGTTGTCTAAAGAGAACGAAATAATCACCTCGCCGACCCGACCGACAACATCCCGCCGCTTGCGATTACCGTCACCTCTGGAGCCAAGTAAGCAATCTGTGTCAACCTCGGGTAGCACCGTCAGGCAGACAACAACCCCTTGGACACTTGCCAGCTCACAGGTGACTCCTAGGACACGAAAGCCTGCAAATGAAAAGCAAGCGATTATTATCACATCTAGCCCGCCCTGTGCAGCAGACTCGCCTCCCCCTTCGCCATCGCCACGGCCAAGGACTCGTGTGCCTGCCTCTCGCGACTTACCTGACCCGTTGCGTGCGATTCCTACGTCGAGTGGTTCTCCGCAAAGGCTGAGAGACTCGGCGTTGAACGCGATACGTGCAAGACCACCGACGTCTTCTCAGTCATCTCAACCTCCCAAGATGAAACAGATGTCCATGGACATGTTCACGAAAAAGTCCAAGAACATGAGTTCCTCCCAGACTTCTGTTTCAAAATCTTTACTCCCAGCTTCCAAACAACACCAGCCAAAATCTCAACCGAGATTCGTTGATGACTTTGATAGTGACTCGTCAACCGATCTTGCTCCCCTCTCCTCCCTCATCTCACGCTCCTCTGCATCTCCTAGCAAACGACAACAATCATCCTTACCACCAGATCGAAACGCAACCCCAAGTCCTGCTCCTGCGCGGAAGAAGAAGTTACTCATCCCAAAGGCCAGTGCGATGGGTTTCTACGAAGAGGTGGAGGTCGACGCCGAAGAGCGCGATGACCTGATGGCTAGGGAGACAGCAGCTCTAGAGCGCAGAGGAGTTCAGGCTAAGATTTTTCGGACTAGCGATGTTGGATTTATAGACTTGACGCAGGATGATTAAGGGGCATATATACACGAAACAGTATGGGCACGGCGTTTTCAGGTTCGTTTTCAGGCGTTACATAGCGGATAGCATATTCACGATCTATCACTTCTGGCATCGTTACGAAGAATCGAAATTAAAAGATACTCATTTACAAACATCGCATAATTTGCAAGTTCCAGGGCCACGTTACTCAGTAAACATAAAGTGACTCTACTACTCGATGTGAGAGGCTACTTCTTTGCATTTCCTGCAACCTTTTGAAATGAAACTTACCCGAAGCTATTCAGACATGAGACAAGTGCGTATCAAAGTTTATTTACATATACTTTCATTTATAAAATTATTTGGCTTTGCCAGTTCTTCATGTCGTTTGTGGGACCTGGCAGTAGATTCAGGGTAACTGAAAGGTTGAGCCTATAGGTTGGGCCTAGACATAGATACAGAACATCCATTGGCCCGCCCTGCTTCTATCAATGAGCGCTTCTATCTGATTGATCTGACGATACGGCAAAGAATAACGAAATAATTTAAAATCAAAGAAAATTGGAGCTTCAGAATCAACCGCAACTCATTCATCAAAGTCAGGTTCATTAGAGCTATGAATGAAGTCGCTAACAGCCCTACGAGCTACTATTTCTGACTTCGGCGCTTACACCTGGTTGGTCAAAAATAGCATCGCGGCTAAGACTTTGGTTGACAGAACACAAGCGCCTGGCTGGGTCTATGGCCTAGGAATAAGACCCTAGCATACGAAAACGAGATCGGCTTGTGTTTTGAGGCTTGCTTGAGCGAGCTGGAGGATGAGAAGAACTGTTCAAAATTTGGCCGCGAGCTGGAGTCAACTTTGGTTCAGGCATACTGGAAGCTTGCTACAGGTCATTTGTTTGAGCCCTTGATTTCTCAGATACAGAACCAGTGTGGTCCTTGACAGTAATAGTTCCATCCTAAACTACCTAGGTAGCCAGTTTTCTCGGAATCATCTGAATAATTTAATGAATCAAATTCTCTGCACATTTCATGACTCCATCTCTATTTTATTCTACTCATCATGAAGCCTCTGCTCTGCTCTGGTCTAAGGTACTGTGGAGACCATTTCCTTGGCCACTTAGCGTTGATCTTGAGGCCCACTTGGAGCCCCGGCTCGTAGCGCAAGGCATGAAACAACGTTTCGACACAGCGCAGCCAATCGTGCTCCATCTCAACCCCGGTCTTGAGATTCAAATATAACAAACCATCCAGCGATGGCGCCCAACGTTCAAGACGACAGCGCTTGCGGATGAAATCGCACGAGCACCAGACTTAGGCGCTGGCCTGGGTCGACTGGCCTGAGTCGCTGCGACCTGTTGCTGCCCATCGGGGCCCTCCACACAGAGCAAGGAACCGCTGAAACCGAGTCTGAATAGCAGCAGCTCGCGGCCAGACATGGCGGCCATGACACGGCAGCGCTGATGGTTCTCTGCATTTCTAAAACTGATTGACTGCCCGAGTGGAGCCCAACATCAGAGTAAACCGTTGACGCGATTCGATGCGGGAAACGATCGAATCGTGAGTCGCCTTCCTTTTGGTTGGCTCCCCAGCTTCACATCCATGCCATGACGAGAAACCACGGCTTCGCTTGGTCGATGGTGCATGCAGGGGCCAACCAAAAGTTTGCTTTGCATGTCGCATCGTTTCCAACAAAGAGTGTGACTGATATGTGCATATGCAGTCGCTCTTAAAGTCTGCCTGTGCCAGCTGTTCAGGTGGCAAACCCCTCTCCATTCTCCTATTGTTCTTCGTTCATTCAAAGCCCAACAATAATGTTCGATCACCTTCATTGACCTAGTTCCTATCATTAAACCTTCTCTTCTTTGGCTTCCTATTGTTCACTTATTGACTGTTCGGACTGGTTCCAATATCACATACACTTCTCATTTGTGCAAGCTTCGACTCACTTATAAACCAACACACTGATAACTTTCACTTACACCCGACAAACTTCACTTCACTGCCGTGAATATACCTTCCATTCAAAATTTCTACACAACTCAAATAGCACACTTTACTACTGCAAAGTAAGTCCTTGAGCTGCCTGCCTTGTGACAAGAAAGTCCTCGTCTAACCACTTCTCTTAGCCTCCTTCCTACCTTTCAAAACTTCATCTCAATATTCTCGACCTTTAGTCGTAACTCAGCAACATTTCATTCATTTCTACCAACCAAATACGCAAACGCCCGCCATGTTCGCATCTAGTCCACGAACCTGGGGCCCAGGCATGATCGTCCTCCAGATCCTGCGAGTTTTCACGATCATCAGCCTCCTGACCGCCGCTGCCTCTTGTTGGGTCCTCATCGTCAAGATCGACACCTCCAAAGGCTGGTTCTTTTTCGAGGCTCTCTCTCTCGCGATGATGAGTTCAGCCTCCGTTTTCCTCGTCATTACCGAGTTGCCCTTCTGCAGATCGTATTTCACCAATCATTGGCCCGTGTTCTCTGATGATCACGGCCTCTTCTGGCTTGGAATCGGTCTGGTACTGATTGGGACGAACCTCCTCGGCAAGCTCAACTCGCCGGAACATAGTCGCGATGAGTTGGGTCTTCCCTTTTGGCGACTTATCGTTTCCGCTGGCACCTTGACCTGCACCTTCGGCGTCACGAACCTCATCTGCACTTTCGCCTTCCGAGGCGTCAACGTCAATGCTCGCCAGATCCGGTCCAATGGATCTCTCGCGGACGATGAATCGTTCGGCAAACCCCAGTCTAACTACAGCGCATCATTTACTAACGAAGATCGACCCAAGAGTACTTTCAAGAGATTCTTTTGGGACAGAAAGAACGAGTCTATCCCTCGAAGACCTACCATAAGTCAGCCTATAACTCGTGAGCGTGACCTTGAGCGCAATGCCCCTCCTCCCCCTCACTACGAGCATCAAGAACCCTCTTTTCTTAGCCGGCAGTCGCACGACTCTGGAGAAGACCGCCGTAGTCCTATCGTCCCCGAAGTTCGCCGCCCAGATACAGCCCTGCACCCGATGAATATTCGCCCAAGTAGCCCAAGCATGTACTCGGAGGCGCACATGTCTCGATTCTAGGAAGAGGCGGCGCGCAAATAGGAGAAAGCGCGGAAAGTAGCGGAGGACAAGAAGCAATCGGCACAGGCCGCGAAGACGGTCAACAAGACTGCGAAGAACAAGGAGAATGTGAGGTGCAGCTCGGAAGGTTGTAACTGCAAAGGTTGCGTGCGTGAGGGAAAAAAGGTAGAAAGGCGTTAAGGCATTAGGAGTCAGCGATACCACGTTTTGGATTTATGTCTTTCGTTATTTGTTTGCTGGCAGGGATATCATCTTGCCAAACTTTCTTTATAATCAATTCAACAAATCATATTCAAAATCAATTCTGTGACTGAGATCAATATTTATAAGGTTCAGGTATGCAGAGACTTGTTTCTCCTTATCCCGCTGTTTCTCAAGTTATGAACAGACCTGATATTAAAGTGACTGTGTAGTACTGTAGAGAACAGAAGTTTCAGGAGACTTTTGTTGAGTTTCTAGACTATTAGTTGAAGTACACAATTCGAGGTCGTGAAGTCCAGAGCCCTGTGAGCTTCCACGATAACCTTCCGGCGCATCACGCGCCTTAACTTTACCTTATTTGTCAGCCGACAAGGAACAAACTAATGCCTGAGGGAGTAAAGCAAAAAAGTCGAGAATTTAAAGTCGGGCTGACACCCATTACATACAATTCATGTTCTTTCTCTCTTCTTATTTCAGATGCATCTAATTTATCAGTAGTCAATACAAAGAACTCACAATCCTTGCGCAACATTAAAGCATTTTGGTACAAAAATAGATCAAGGAGTAGTTTGTGTTCAGGAGAACTGTTTTAGAAGCTGGTTTCTTTCCTTGGCCTTTTCTATTCAGGAGAAAAGAGTCCGTTTGTTGCTTTTTCTTGCATTTGAGTCGCGACGCCCTGACCTATTGTTGAGTGGAGCCTCAGGCATCTGCAATTGTTGTTCCAGACCCGATGCCAACGGGTTCTGAGCCTATCGCTAGCTTGACCTGTGCCTAGCCCGATCATCACCATCACCATCACTTTACCTCACACGACCAGTTGCGCTCGTGTCCATCACCGCCATCATGTCCGGAGACTCTGCTGAGGTGGCGGAGGATTACCGCATGGCCTTGGAGGATCTGTCCTCTAACATGCGCTTCGAGATTAGCAACCTGACAGTCATTGCCCGTGAGAATACTGAACATGCCCTAGCTATCGCTGAAGTTTTGCAACAACACATCCTCAAGGTAAGTTAGAGTCTCAATGCGCCATATGAATGCGCACGAACAATTGAATCCAATGCTAACTCCGTGCAGGCGCCGCCGAACAAGAAACTTCCAGCTCTGTATGTACTCGACTCGATCGTGAAAAATGTCGGAACACCATACACTCTCTACTTCGGCCGCAATCTGTTCAAGACCTTTATGGAATCTTACGCAGTAGTCGATCAACCAGTTCGTCGAAAAATGGAGGAGATGCTTAGAACATGGAAGGAGCCTGTTCCTGGGTCAATGGACAGCAGGCCCGTCTTTACGCACGAGTTGGTGCGTCCTATTGAGAATGCACTCTTGAAGGCACGCGCCGTAAGCATGCCCCAAGCGGGAATGATGCCTGGGCGACCGCGATCTGCCGTGCCTCATCGTGATACTCCGACACCGCCTGGGATGAGATACCCTCCAGGTCACCCAGCCCAGCAATACACTTCAAATGGGGGACAGTCATTGAGCAATGACATTCGGAATCTAATTGTTGCCACGCAGGTGGAAGCCTCGCGCAATCCCCAAAATGTTGATGTTCAGACTAGATTAAGAGCACTTCATGAGCTGCAGGGCGTTGTGAACAGCACTAGCTTGCCTCCGGATCAGCTTGAGCTCATTAAGAGACGAGTAACTGAACTTGCTGCCGTAAACATGATGGCGCCTCTGACTCAAAGGCCTGCACCTACTCCTCCTGTGCCCGTTCAAGCACGCCCTATGCCTCCAGTGTCCGTAGCCCTTCCTCCGTCTGCAGCTCCGGCTCCGGCGCAAGAAGGTGTGACGCTTGATGCGCTCTTTGGCCCGGGAGCCTTGGCCGCCTTGATGGCAAGAAAGTCGGCTACACCTTCGAGCTCAACACCAACTCCTCAGCCTCCTCAGGTTCGTCCTGAACCGCCAAAACCACCTATGCCAAACATGTCTGCAATGCCGGCCATGGCCCCTATGCCAGCAATGTCGATACCTACGATACCTGGGATGACCCCAATGCCTACGATGTCCCAGACACCAACACCAGCGCCGGCAGCAAACGCAGCCCCTTGGAGTCTTCTTGATCAACTACGAAAATCAGGCTTACTTCCTCCTGCTCCTTCAGCAACGCCCACTCCGATTCCAGTACAAGGCGGTATCAATGTGGCCGCTCTCAAACAGCCCTGTCAGCCTTCTTTGATTAGGGCACTACATAACGACCTGGGCCAGCCTTGCACCCAGTGTGGAAGACGGTTCCGAGACGACCCTGTTGGAAAGAAGCAGAAGATTGCTCATATGGACTGGCATTTCCGTGTCCACCAGCGAACCAACGAGGCCGAGAAGCGAGGCATGCACCGGAGTTGGTACGTCGATCAACGCGTAAGTCACAACACCACCTCCTCAGAATACAAAGTTACTAATCACAGTACAGGACTGGCTAAAGTCGAGAGAAGCCGTCGACGTCGACCACCTCCCCACGACTGAAGATATTGCCGCTCAGGCCTCAAAGGCATCCGAGGCTGCTAAGCCAAAGTACATCCTTGTTCCTGATGCATCTCGCCGTATCAATACTGTTTGTCCAATCTGTCAGGACAAGTTTGAGAACAAATGGCTCGATACGGCACAAGAATGGGTATGGTTAGACACAGTTCTAGTTGGCGACCGAGCATATCACGCATCATGCCATGCCGAAGCAACACGGGACCGTGAAAACACACCAGTATTAGGCAAACGCAAGGCCGAAACAAGCATAGAATCACCTAAAGTGCGGTCACTCAAGACATCAGCTTAAAGAAATCGAACATTGGTACAGCATTAAGATGCAAATATATATCGGCTTGGCGGCACAGGCGTTATGGAATGAGCATGGAAGGGATTGGTGGTCGTTGAAGCATTATCATGGAGTTATGTTAAGGGTTTTTAGCAATTTAGTCAACCGAGCTATTGAAATGGTTGTCGTCATAGCCAAGATAAACCAATGTAATCTTTTGACTCTTAACTATTCATAATGTGTAGTGAGATGTCGTGAAACTGCATACCTAAAGAATGGATGATAGTGGTAGTACAGACTAACAAATACCGATTATATGGATCCGAGAGCGGCCCGTTGTTCGGGGATTGGGTCCCCACGATTTTGAACACGGACTTGCACGCGTTTTAGTTAGTTCAGGTACGGTCCACTCTATTTTATTCACTTGGTCGAGTCCTAGCTTTCACCTCCAAGCTTCATTCCATGCATGACCCTAATCTACCAACCAACCGATGACAACTCACCACAACCTAACGTCCGCTACCAAGTCGCATAACATACCAAGCTCGCCCTCTGTGATTCGGTGACCGACACGACTACAGCGACCATGGCGGTCGACTGCCCCATCTGCAACAAGCCTGTCAAATCCTCCGAGATCAACAGCCACATCGACTCGGGATGCGAGAGCTTCATCATAGACAAAGAGAAGGCCCCGACACCGCCGCAATCACAGACACCACAAAGCAACTCTCAGAAACGAAATGCCTCCAACTTCTTCTCTACGCCCGCGCTGAAACGACAAGCTGCCTCAGACAACCGAATAGCGACTCCCGTGAACGGAGCATTACAGCCTATAGCAGGGAAGAAGAGGACTTTCGAAGAGGGCCCAGGTCATGGGGTAGCATGCTCCAAGGAGGCGGAAGAGACGACGAACGGCGAGAATGTCAACGGGACGAGCACTTGGTCTCCGAATACGGAGCAGGATGGAAGAGTGGTGAAGAAGACAAAGACACAACGAGCTGCGCCCTTGGCCGAACGAATGCGACCACGAAACCTCGACGAAGTATACGGGCAAGACCTAGTCGGACCAAATGGCGTGCTGCGCTCTCTTATCGAGTCGAACCAAGTACCCTCGATGATTCTATGGGGTGCTTCAGGCACAGGAAAGACGACAATAGCACGATGTATCGCCCGTATGGTCGGCAGTCGCTTCATCGAACTCAATGCGACAAGCACTGGAGTTAGCGAGTGCAAGAAATACTTCCAAGAGGCGATGAATGATCTTGCCCTCACTGGTCGCAAGACCATAATATTCTGCGACGAGATCCACCGTTTCAACAAGGCCCAGCAAGATGTCTTTCTCAAGCCTGTTGAGGCCGGTACTGTGACGCTCATCGGCGCAACTACAGAGAACCCTTCTTTCAAGGTGGCAAATGCTTTGCTCTCCCGATGTCGTACCTTTACGTTGCAGTCCCTTACAACAGAGGATGTAGTACGCATTTTACAGCGGGCAATCAAGGAGGAAGAATCAGTTTATCCGCAAACACCTTTATTGGACGAAGCTATGGTGACCTACCTGGCACGCTTTGCGGATGGCGATGCTCGTACTGCCTTGAACCTCCTCGAGCTCGCCCTTTCGCTCACAACTCGTGAGGGTATCACACAAGAAGATATCAAAGCCGCCCTTACTAAGACTCTCGTTTACGACCGTGCAGGCGATCAACATTACGATACTATTTCTGCTTTCCACAAATCAGTCCGTGGAAACGATGCCGATGCGGCGCTCTACTATCTTGCACGCATGCTTCAATCCGGCGAGGACCCCTTATTCATCGCCCGCCGCATGGTTGTCATTGCCTCCGAAGACGTTGGCCTGGCGGATAACACCCTCCTACCACTTGCTACGGCAACATACACAGCCACGCAACAAATTGGCATGCCAGAAGCTAGGATACCTCTGGCACACTGTACTGTTGCGCTATGTAATGCGCCCAAGAGTACCAAGGCCTATCGTGCTCTCAACAATGCCTACGCAGCCCTACGCGAACCAGGTGTGGCCGGTCTTCCTGTACCTCTACACTTGCGAAATGCTCCTACAAGACTCATGCGTGACATGGGATATGGCGCTGAGTACAAGTATCCACCAAATTACCGTGATGGACAGGTGAAGCAGACATATTTACCCGACGAACTTGTTGGACGTCGGTTTGTTGAGGACCGGGATCTAGGAACAGAAGTTGATCCAGATCTTGAGATGGGCGGAACATAGTTATATGGACGGAATCTGGAATAGACTGGATGGCATAAGGAAATGGATAAAAAGCGCGGTTTTGCATGGTCTCAGGAGTAAGGATAAGGTTGGTTACCCTCAAGGGTTTATAATACTGTACTATAAATGCTGTGCCACAGAGACTTGGAAACAGAGACTAAAATTACCTCTGTGTGGTTCTCGTTGACATACCTGTTCTCTTTCTTTTGTGATACAAGATTAAAGGCACGTACTTCACGGTATAGTGAATGACAGGCAGAGCAACTTCACCAAATGTTACAAGTATCATAATTTCTCCCATAAAGCTTTGTCCCATTAAACTACCTAAATCGATCTTCAAACCCGTGAAGATTTTATCAGCCATCTAGGCCAGGTACCCAAACATAATCCCAGTCGTCTAAAACCCATAAATGGTACATTCAAGTAATAACATATTCAACTCAAATCGTCCGTGGTATCAACACCTCCAAGAAATTCATGTCATTGCTCAACTTAAGCCACACTGCCCAACTTGTAGGGCATGGAACCTAGAGAACCGTTAGTATTTGGTGTTATATTGAAGAGTTAAAGATGACTTACCACCCAAGCCACCAAATGAGTTGATGCCTTGAGCCTGAGCTGGGAATCCACCAGCTGAGCATGATACCATGCATACACAGCTGCCATCGCTACCGACGACACCCTTTCCGGGGACAACTCCTGTGGCTTCAGGAGCCGCGGGAGCAGGTGGTGCAGCCTCGGCAGGCTTGGACTCGGCAGGAGGAGCGGCAGGGGCAGCATCGCCGCCTGTGATGGGAGTAGCCTTGCCATCGCCATTCTGTTGGATGGCCATCTCCTTGAACTTGGCCTGGGTCTTCTCTGCAGTAGGGTTGATAGAGAAGACCATACCCTTACCACAGTGGCCGGCTTGCTTGCAGTAGAACCCTTCAAAAGTCAGTATGAGGATCAGGGTGTGATTGGGCTTGTGACTTACAAAGAGGAGTGTCAACCATGACTTGCATAGCGACTTGGGGAGGAGGAGAAACGGTATTGTTAGGGTTGGGCATGAAACCAGAGTCCATACCACCCTCGAGAAGAGCACAAGGCTTATCGAAAGCAGACTGAGAGACGGTGTGGTTCTGTGACAGGAACTCGAAGACAACAGTGTCGCCGATGGGGATATTGTCAAGCTCCTCAGGCTGGTAGACTAGACCTCCTGGACCACCAACAGTGACGGTGTGCTGAGCAGGAGCTGCAGGAGTAGCAACGACCTCGCCTCCCTTGGTGACGGTCTCAGTAACTGTGACCTTTTCGTTGATGGTGGTTGTCTCGGCACCAGCTCCAGGGTTCGCCCAGATGATGATGATCTCGGTCTTGGAGATCTTGTGACCTCCCGTAACGATCTTATTGTGTCCACTGAGAATCTCTGCAGGAAGAGCGTATCCAGGCAAGCCCTCAGCCTGAATGGCTTCAACAGGTACAGCCTCGGCAGGTATAGGATGATCCCGTCGTTCAGGCTGAGCAAAGTCGAGGAAACGCGCCATGGTCAAGGGCGCAAAGGCAGCGGCCACGGCCAGACTAGTTGAAGCCTTCATGATGTTTAAACTTGAGGGTATTAAAGTAGAAAAGGAAAAGGATTGCGAGTTGTTCAGGCCAGAGACGAGTCGAGATGAGATCGATCTAGCGATTAAGAGACTAAGTAGTAAGTAATAATGAAGAGGGCCTGCCTTCAAAGAAAGGAATTCTCAAGTGCAAAAAGAATGAAGCACAAGAAACAATTGAGAAAGAGATGGAGATATGGGGATGGGATGTTTGTTGACAATCGTGGTACTGCTGTGCCCTTATTATACCTAGCCTCGCTTCTCACGAGCGAAACTGTTTAAACAACGGAACCGCCTGTAACCCCCTTGAAAGACAAGCCCTCAAACACATTTTCGAAACACGGCCGCTGAAGAAGCCGAATCTTAGCTTTGCTCGCTTCGGTCTGTCCAGATCCGATCAATTAGTTACCTAGGCCTGTGAAACGCTTGTTGATGCGGGGGTGGTCTCTGTGACAGGTCCGTCTCGGATCACGTTTGGTGTTTTGGAGTTTTACCCTTTTGCGCTGTTACTAGTGCCAAGCGAATAATATGCGACACATAATGATTGGGATGCTCTCTTACGTAGCAACCAGTATAGG
This sequence comes from Fusarium sp. NRRL 25184, assembly GCA_013755755.1. Classification (NCBI taxonomy): domain Eukaryota; kingdom Fungi; phylum Ascomycota; class Sordariomycetes; order Hypocreales; family Nectriaceae; genus Fusarium; species Fusarium sp. NRRL 25184. The sequence continues at coordinate 59,960 of JABSSZ010000114.1, read as the reverse complement.
CCTAAAATGCTTAATTAAGTCTATATAGGGTCGTATCAACCAGCGTTAACAGGGGCAGTTTTTCTTAGTGGTGAGACGTCAAAGAGACAGGTCAGACAAAGCCAAGAACGGGACTTGGCTACTCCGTGCGTACTCAGAGTCCAAGGCCCAGCCACCTGCGGCTCCTATTATACCACAATTACAGTATGATATCGTCGACCCGATGCTCACTGAAGCCAAGAAGGGCCAAGCTATTAAATACACTTATGTATACTCGCCGTTTGAGCGGAACCGAGGCCGTTTCACCATCGATCATCAACGGTGAGGTTTCATCGACATAGTCTCGTCCGCGACAGACCCTTCCAGGCACAATAATTCGGACGACAAAAAGTTTATCTTCTTGACAGGGCTTGAGACCTAATATGTGACCTACCTTAATCGCTTTGCGTGTATCATTGGTGTTGCTATGGATGCTTAACTGATAACCATACTCTGCGCGCAGTATTGTATCCACAGAGGAAGAGACCTGCCTGCACCGTACTTAGCGCTGGTACGGAGTACAGCCTCTTAGTCTTGGGTCACAAATTGCGGTCGCTATATCTCGACATGATATGAACTTACAACATGTCTCTAAATTCTGGTCTGGTCTTGGCATCTTGAGGCCTCTCGTTTCGACGGAAACGCCACGAACCTCTCTTGAATCCATCCGTTCTCTTCCATCCATGAACATTTCCACGTGAATCGGCGGCCGATCTTGCATCGTAGCATCAACGGCAACAGCCCGACCGAGAAACCCATGCGTATGCCATGACTTTCTCTGACAAAATTGGGGATGACTACCGCTCTTCCGTGTTTCAAGGATGTAAAATTGTTTCTTCGCTTACGAACCATCCTACTTCTGCTGAGCTTGCTGTTGCCCTTCATACAACCCTGTGTAGTACCCAGCATAGTACCATGACATGAGGAGTTTCTTGAGGCTTTCGTCCTGAACTGTGTGTTTTGATTAGTCCTATATGACAAGAAATACCATTCAGGGATCTTGACTTACCGGAACCTAGGACAGTTTGTATAGGAAATGAGGGGGTCCCTTGAGACGCGATTGGTTCCTTAGACTCGTTGCGCGACGATGGGATCTCCTAAGCTTCCATGTTAGTTGTCTGAGCACATGAAGCCAAGATTTTCATGGCACAGATCAACATAGCCAAACCCACCTTGTTTTGTTCTGCTGCTCCAGATTCCAACTCAATCTCTTCTGTTTCTGTAACTTGGGGTTGAGAAGATCCGGACTCAGCCTCCGCTTCGGCCCTTCGTTCACGAGTTAGCCGAGTGAATCTCACCTCCTGAGCATTCAACTTACCGATTTTGAGGTTCTAACTCCCGTACGCTTCCGCCCTTGGCATGAATGCTGTGGTATTTCTACAGAATGTCTGTCAGTAACTGTTTGCGATGGAGAGAACTCACTTACCTTGTACTCTTGTAAGGCTTCATTCCAAGAGTCTATCAGGGCAGAGTCATCCCATATCTCCTCTTGTGTCAGTTTCTCTTGCTTTTTTGACATCTTGTGCAGTCGATTGTCGAATTGCGAAGTTGGAGAGTTATTGGTGTTGAACTGTTAGGCGTGCTTGAGACGCTTCTGTTTGAGAATGGCCGGGGCCGAAGAGTCACTACTTCTTTGATTCAGAGGTTACAAAGAGGACGAGGGATTTATCTGAGTCGATAAATGTCTCCCAAGAATAAATTGAGTTGACAAACAATGGTCGATGATGTCGGTTGGTCTTATTCTGTATCTTACAGCGCTGGTTGTAAGCTTCAGAAGCTACAGACACTTTTTAGTGGACCAAGCCGCTGAAAGGACCCCAACCCCCACTACGATAAACTGATAGTGCACGCGGTTCTTCACCGCCCACAGCAGACATGGCAGAATCCCAATTTTTTTCAATGGCCCACGCATCTTTTTCTGCGGGAGTCTAGCTTTTGAGTACCTTATCTAGCATCAAGACAACCAAATCAGACACAATGGCCCCAGAATTGAGAAAGAGAAAGTGTAAGTGGTTCGAGAGTCATGAATCTTCATGCGCTGACTCTTTTTAGCCGTTTCGGACATCAAGAAGCCCAACGGCGCTGCCAAAGCTGCCCAGCCTAAGCGAAAAGGTAGAGACATAATGCCCATGATATAGCTTTTCTTGTGTCGCTAACACAGCTTTTACAGCCCCCGAGGATGCGTCGCCTGTGTCGCTGAAGAAGCAAAAGTCTGTCAAGAAGACTGTTGTCACAAAAAAGGCCGCTACCAAGCCGGCGCAAAAGTCCAAGAGCAAGCCTGAGGAAGTCAAGGTCGTCGAGGAGGAAACCACCACACTCGATATCCCCGATGAGTCTTCCGATTCTGAGGCTGAGGAGGGCAACGAGGTTCAGGCGATTGTGAAGGAGCTGGACTCTGACGACGAGGACATCACCGAGGGCGACTCTACCTTCAAGCAGGGACAGGATGTCGGCAAGATCCCCAAGGTCTCCAAGGATGTGCAAAAGGCCGCCAAGGCTTCCGATGAAGAAGCTGGAGTTATCTACATCGGTCGCATTCCCCACGGTTTCTACGAGCACGAGATGAGGCAGTACTTTGAGCAGTTTGGTCCCATCGTTGCACTACGACTTTCCCGAAACAAGAAGACCGGTGCCAGCAAGCACTACGCTTTCGTCAAGTTCGAGGAGGCCTCTACCGCCGAGATTGTGTGCAAGACCATGGACAACTACCTTCTGTTCGGCCACATCCTCAAGTGCCGAATGATCCCCAAGGAGCAGGTTCGCGACGATTTGTTCAAGGGAGCCAACCGACGATTCAAGAAGGTCCCCTGGAACAAGATGGCTGGTCACCAGCTTGAGAAGCCTCTGACCGAGTCTGCATGGGCGAACAAGGTTACAAAGGAGAACTCTAAGCGCGCAAAGAAGGCTGCGAAGCTTAAGGAGCTTGGCTACGAGTTTGATGCCCCCGAGATCAAGGACGTGCCAGCCCCCGCTGCTATTGAGAACGGAGAGAGCGAGACCAAGACTATTGAGGATGCGCCCGCTGAGAAGGAGGAGCCCAAGGTTGAGGAGCCCGCTGAGGTCGTTGAGACAGTTGTCGAGGAGAAGACCGAGGTTATTACTGAGGAGAAGCCAGCTCCCAAGGCCAAAGGCAAGGCCGCAAAGGGCAAGGCAACAAAAGCAGGCAAGGGCCGAAAGGCAAAGGCTTGAGTACGGAATTGTTCAGATCAATTGGGTTTCGGAGTTCAAAGCGGCATAGACATAGTTTCAAAAAGATCCATGTATAATGAAACGAATGCAATTTGGATCATCTGTCACGCGCTTCTTCTTTTTCTACAAAAAGGTTTTCAACGATGGTATATGTACGCACATAAGCGAACCCATAGCACTCATAGGAAATAAAAGAGCAAGCAATGGGATTATGAAAGGCGGTTATAGTCTACTTCGCGCTCGATCGCGAAAAAGCCACGGAAAACAATGGTCTTTTTCAAAAATGTGATTGCGAAGGGTAAAAATATGTGAAGAAGAAAAACCCGAGATTCGACGCGCGGAAGAGGTAAGAAAATAGTATCGTGAGGGTCCACTCGAATATGACTAAGCTAATTCCGCCTGGACATTTGACCAGAGCAAGGATTTCGTGCAGATTTCTGCTATCAACTCAGAGTTACCTGACTTGATTTGTTACAGGAATATCTGAATCAGCTTTGAATTCGTTTCTCGGTTCGTTTTACCGTCGTCGAGTAAAGTATCCTGCATAAGTCTCTATGTCGTGATTCATCAATGCTGATGTTTGCGTCTCTTACACGAAACGCTGTACGGGTACTCCGTAGGAACCTACTGATTGAGGTTCACTGATGGGCCACTTTGAATTTACAGAGTAAAACAAAATCGTATTGTTTGTTCAGACACATCACGGGATTTATTCTTTATGGCGTCGGGTACTGACTGCAGTTGCTGATAAGTGAGTCAGTGCAAAGGAAGATGTTTCACTTAGATGGGAACAGAAAAGAACATTTTGTCCTCACAGCTGTGGCACAGAATTCACCGCGTCGGAGAGGGATCCATATACCGAATCAGAGAGAGCTGAGCCGCGAGTTACTGTTTCATTATATGTACGTTGTGAACCATACCATGCTCAGTCAGTGATTGGAGTCCATTCTCGAGTCTAGATCCTGCAAGGTACGTGGACAAGATGTGCAATATAAATCGCACCGTCAGCCATTGGTTCCTGAAAGTCAAGAAATACTTTTCATGATCAAAATCATAGACTCATGCAACTGATATAATGCTACAGTAGTAGCCGGCCGACCTTTCGGAGCCGACCTCGACGGAAAATCAGCCGTTGAAACGTCTCGGAACTAACTCCAGGGCACTTCCAGGCCAAGTCCACTAAATTCCACCAGGTAAGGTACGTCAGCTGGGGGCGGCTGACATGCAATTTGGAGAGGGGACACCACCTAAGTTACCAACGGAACCTAACACGAGGGAGGGTCAGTAATTACTGACACGTACCAAACATCCAATTCCCGTTTGTTCCTCTTAAAGCAACCTACGTTACCGTACCTAGAATATAAATCCACCCATACCTTAGGCGCTAGGATTATCTGCACAACATTGAACCTCTAGATCTGGGTCTAGATGCTCTACCCAGACTAAAAAACTCACCATGTCTTCCACCGTCGCAACGAACCCGACCCAGGCGACGAATTCAGGTGCGTGCAATCCCTACCCCTGCCAATCGACGTGGAAATGGAGATTCGAGAACGTGTCCTAACCCATGGGGCCTCGCTTCCTACTCGTGCAGGGTCGTCAAAGAAGAAGAACAACAAGAAGAAGAAGAACGCCAACAAGAACAAGGCTGCTGAGCAACCTGTTAGTGGTAGTTCAGACCCTCAACAGGGTTCAGATAAAGAGCCCCTCGAAGACGAGCCCGAGACACCCACTCAGCCCGTACGTAGTTATGATGCTCACCTCCCATATCGTGCAATCAATTGCGCGCGCGCTGACATGTATCAACTCCACAGGAAACTCCAGTCGATGCAGACGCAGTCAATGCAGACGAAGTCGTAAACGAAGAAGCTCACCCTGCCCACAGTAACGGGCATGCCGTAGAGCCCAAGGCTCAGAGCAACGGGCTCACACCCCCTCCGGTTGATGGCGAAAAGGAAAAACCCGACGATTTAGACACCTCCGCCAAGCTAGAGGCCATGAGCCAGGAACGAGAGGCCTTGCGGGCCGAGGTCGAACAGCTACGGAAGCAGCTCGAGAATATCCAAGAGACGCACAGCAATGAAGTCACACAGCTCAAGAGCGATCTAGAGGAGAGCAATGCCGCCAAGGAGAATGCTGAGGAGGAATACCAGACCCTTCTTGGACGAGTTGAGAAGATTAAGCAGACGCTGAGCGACCGGTTCAAGCGCGACAAGGCAGAGCTCGAAGAAAGCAAAGAGCGTATAGAAGAGCTCGAGGCAGAGAATGAGGAACTAAGAAACAACGCTGTATCGTCTGGAGACGATGTCGCCAAGCTAAAGGAGGAGCTACAAGATGCGACCAGGGAGCTCAACACTCTTCGAAGTCGCAACAACCTATCAGCACAAAACTGGAGCAAGGAGAAGGAAGAACTAGTCCGACATGTCCAACATCTTAAGGAGGAGATGGAGACTACCGCAAACGCCATGGGCGAATGGGAAGTTATCGCCATGGAAGAGCGATCCATTAAGGAGAGCTTGGTTGATAAGGTCTCGGAACTAGAGGAACAAGTTACTATCCTACGACAAAACTACGAGAGCGCCACTACAGAGCGAGAGAGCCAAATGACCCTTATCGAAAACCTACAGAACGCCCTTCGCGAAATCCAAGATGCTCGCAAGAAGGAGCTTCGCGATATGGTCGAGACTACCGAGGCGCAAGTTCTAGCTCTCAAGAAACAGGTGCAAGAAGCCGATGCCCGCGCAAAGGAAGCTGAAGAAGCCAAGCAAACGCTCTCACAAGAGCTTGAGCGAACAGCGCCTTACGAGAAGGAGGTCAAGGAGAAGAACCTTCTCATTGGAAAGTTGAGGCATGAGGCGATTGTGTTGAACGATCATTTGACGAAGGCCCTACGGTACCTCAAGAAGACAAAGCCGGAAGACAATGTTGACAGGTACGTCTGGTATACGACAATTCATATGAAGCTTTATACTAACTACAACTAGACAAATCGTCACCAACCATCTTCTCCATTTCCTCACACTCGACCGCGGTGACGCAAAGCGTTTCCAAGTTCTACAAGTTATGGCTGGCTATCTCAACTGGACAGACGAGCAACGAGAGCAAGCCGGTCTCGCTCGTCCAGGCACATCATCTAATTCTCTCCGTCTACCCATGTCACCATTTACACGTACACCAAGCTCACCATCTCTCAACACCGATCTCTTCAATGAGTCAACATCCGCCAAAGACAAAGAGTCTTTGTCTGAGCTATGGGCAAATTTCTTAGAGCGCAGCGCACAGGAGGGTGCTGTGGAAACACCAAGTAGGAAGGGTAGCACTAGCAGTGCTACTACGGGACCAGTGAGGCCAGAGTCGACAAGGCCGGAGTCTAAGAGTTAATGTTGAATGTTGGAATTATGATGTGGAAATTACACTAAATGCATGTATGGAGTGGACACGGTGCATGTTTCAGGGAGAGCAGGGCGGGACATAAGGCTCAACTGTTACAAGAGAAAGGATGAGATATGGTTTTCATGGTTATTCAAGCCAGGTTTCAACGGTCATAGACCTCTATGTAAGAGTAGCTCTTTTTGAAGGAGGATTGGGATAATACGCAGGAGGACAGATTAGATACTATTGTCGTCTGCCGTTTCTCCACGCAAGGAGTGCAATACATTCTGTGCATATCCTTCAGCGTCCCTCGTTATGGTCGCCACGTCAATGCGATTAGTCAACGCATCGTTGACTCCCTCCACAACCTCCCTTTCCTCCATGACCTCGCCCATGAGACGCACTTCGTGGCTCCAGTAAGCATGGCTTCGTGATCGAAGATCTTCATCGCGCAGCGCAGTGTTCTTGACAATACCGAGAGCACTAAGCTTGCTTTTCACGATGAGGAGAGCACGTGAGGTTGCCTCGATGCGCTCCACAGGCGATGGAGGCTCGACGAAGGCGCGGTTTGTAGCAGATAGATATAGAAGCCAGCCAAGCGCGGCGTCGAAAGCTGCGAGGGTCACAAGACGTGCAACTCGAGCAGTCCAGTAAAAGAAGTCAACTTCCGACAGACGCAGAGCACGTGCATTGGCTTGGTAGTTGTAAGAGTTGACAAAGTAAATATCGAGAGCGGTAATAGTCATAGCGGCCATTGTAGCCTTTGGTCGCCATTGGGAACCAGCTCGCCCTGTGAAAGTTGGACTCGTGACGAAAGCGATGGCGAAGAGGTTTGCGATATGAGGCCACAGTATTTGTGGTAGAGCATAATAGAAGAATGTCTTTGGCTCTTCTGAAGTGCAGAACGGGCAGTTCGCGAGCACTTCAGGCCCAAATTGCAAGTATAGCAGCCGACTCTCCAAGTTGACAAATCTGCCCCTCAGCGCTTCGTCTTGCTTCGTAAGAACATTATCGGGTCTTCCCACCGCAACACGGTTGAATAGAACATCAACTGGGATCTGGAGACGGCTCTGGGTCGCGAGGAATAGGTTCTCCGGTGCGAACGGCGGTAATGTCTTGAGGATATAGCTGATGGTCAAGAAGGCGAGGAGGGCGAGCGCAACGCGGACTTTGGGCGGTACAGGAACTATAGGCGCATTTCGGGCTTGCGAAGAGGCTTTGACTGATCGATAGTATGATATGGCCTTTGGTAAAAGTATAGGGCCAAAGAATATGAGGAGGGAACGGATTCTGGTGAAGTTAGTTGTTGATTGTACACGATGTGTAAGTGGCTATCAAGAAGAATAAAGTCACAAGGACAAGTTTAATATTAAAAGATGTACTTACGAGTCCCACGAGATCGCCATTATGGCGAATATCAACCCGAAATGGACGTGTTTCTTTGTCGGTTCTGAGGTGTTGAAGTTGAACACGTTTTGTTACAAGATTGAGACGAGGCTGATAAACGACGTCAGTTCAGTTCAGGAACAACTTCAATAAGGCAAAGGTGGCGCCAAGCTCAAGGTACCTTGGGCCTGAGGGACAGCGGCTCAGGTGTCGGCCAATGTGGAGGCTTAGGCTTTTGGTGGGGCCGACGTCTCTTTTCAACGTAAAACCTCGGATTTTTCTTCTCTTTAACAAATTTCTTTCTTTCTTCACCTCAATCATTCACCACAAACAACTCCTCTTCTTCGTCTTTTTGTTTCCAATCACACCCCTCAAAATACTCACTGTAGCTCAGTAGCGCAATAATATGGCTGTTGCGCCGTTATTCACTGCCTCCCGCTCCCCCCCCGTGCATCCGTGTATCATCATTACCATTGGCACTTTCGAAGCTTTGGCGATCTCTCTGTGGTCGCTAGAGTCAATATGTTGCCTAGATCAAGCCCCAAATACCCTGCCAAGGGTTATTCTCTGTCGTGTTACAAAGTCTCAGCTTCGGCAATGAGGAACTTTGCGTCAAATTTATCTAAGAGATACATCTCCAATCGTAGTCAAGCTTTGCTTGTAAATATGCATATTTTTACTATGTGCGCGAACTAGCCATGTCTATCAATGCGGTTTGCTTTATGACTTTTTCTTCTCCTCCGCGGCGACCTTCTGGGCTGCGACGGGTGCCTCCTTGGCCTGCTTCGCGTTGAGCACCAGACCAGCGATACCAACGATCAAGTCACTGAAGAGCGCGATGACTCCCGTGCATGCCAACTGCCACGAAGCGATGCTCACGCTTCCAATCGGGGCGCGAGGGAAAGACAGAATCCATTCTGCCCAGTAAGGGAACCAGCCGTAAGGAAGCCAGAACATAGGCTCGGTAGCGTACCAGAAGGGCAGGAAGTATTGCGGCGCGCGTGTAACGACGACTCGGAGAACGGTGAGGATCTTGTCAAAGTTGGATCGTGCTGCTTCGTTGGTTTTCTCTATAGTCATCTGTCAGCTCTCTCTTTGATTCACCTGAATCTTTACGGCAGATTCAACGTACTGGAGTTCTCTAGCTGTTCGAGAAGCTTGTCGTGCTGACGACGGAGCTTTGCCCACTTGGCAAATTCGTCCTGACTACTCGTGGAGTTCAGATCTCGTCGAACCTTGAGGTAATCGGCCTGGAGCTTGCGTTGCTCGCCGGCAGCCTTTGCTGTCGATACGGGGAGGAAGTTGATTATTGTCCAGAGCTTTTTCAATTAGTAGCTGAGCTAGAGGACAAGGTCTGGGCTGAGTAGCATACCAAATTGTTGATTGCGGCGGCTCCAATGGTATTGACGAGATTGACGATAACTTCGACAACGAAGATGCTGAGCATAAGGGAGGCCATCTCGAAATCGAGGTATACCTTATCGGTAGTAACAGGCGATGATCTTTGGATGTGTGGGCTCTGTATTGGGTACTGCACCAACCTGAGGTTGAGCTCGTGATGTTGATGGTGATGTTGCTTTTGGTGGTTTGTTAAACGTGGTCAAGCCATGTCATAACCCCGACACTTGCATGGAGCTCCATAGAACCCCTCCACACCACGTCGGTTGTATCAAACTTACCCTATACTTCCAGCTCTCACCAACACCCTTTCATTATTTCAATGTCACGAGCACTCGACAAGAGTCTCAAGGAATCTCTCAAGCATGGCGATCATCTTCCCGTATTTCTAGAAATCTCAAGTGTTCTTGTTGAACCTTCAAACGAGCTCCTAGAGATTGAGTTGTTGGGTAAAAGCCATATCCTGGATAACAACGCGACAGTCTTACGAGATGAGAATGCAGTGGCCATACCAAAGTTATGCCTCGTGCAGGCTTTCATAGTGGCACAAAAACTTCTCAAACAGCACCGAACCGATAATCAGCGAGTATCGTCAGAAGACATCTCAAGGTCAACTGCAGTTATCCTGTTGATGGACCCAGAGCACCTGACAGCTGCCAACACAAGAAAGCGACTTATCAGAGACACATTGAGAGAAAAAGACCTGCAAGACAGCCTTCGCCTCGAGAAACATCTGGTTGATAGTTTACTGACCAGCCGGCTTCATCGACACACGAAATCGCCAACACTATGGAATCATCGTCGATGGCTGATGGAGCAATATCGTCTTCACAATATCGAGGTTCCAGTTGAGGATGACCTCACAAGAACCATAATGATATCCGGAGAGAGACACCCACGGAACTACTACGCCTGGTGTCACGCTAGATACCTGATGAACTCCTTTATCCTACCTTTGTCAAGTTCACAAGAAGGAATATCACGCATGATCATCGCTACGCAAAAGTGGTGCTTTGCGCATCACAATGACATATCTGGCTGGCAATTTCTCATGTTCCTGCTGGATAAGCAGCCTGCCGAAACATCGCCTGTGTTTCGCGAGACATTAAAACTTGCAGCCTCGTTCAAGTGGCGGAATGAATCTGTGTGGTACTTCCTTCGGCTTGTGGCTGCTCGGGGAGTCACAAACACTGACAAAGAGGAGTTTGAAAGCCTGCGAAAGACACTCTGGGAGACCGCGCCTGAGGAGAGTATTGAGAAGAAGACGCTTGAAAGAGCAGAGCAGTGGCTCATGGCCAGTCAATGATGGAGGACTTGTTCGCAAACAACTAGAGTTGAGGATCCAGGCTGAAACCGAAACTCATTCATGGGTTGCCTCACGGGTATCTTTCGGGTACATGCGACTATGAAACATGGGAATAGACGTTGGAAGTAGAAACAATACGGTCTCAACTGGAGCACAGACGTTAAAACCCGATTACATTGTCACGATCCTTATCAAAATGAAGATCTGCCGTCTGTTTGACGGTGAAATATTGAACCCTGAGAGACCCGCGGCTAGTGACCTATCACAGCTGAATGTAGGTATAGTTAAAAGCTGTAATATGAACTCAAATTGAGGTTTACCCTGATCGACACGATCCGAGCAGATAGTGCTGCCGGGGTCGAGATTAAAATTCCGAGAGGCATTGACGGCGCCGTGCGGTTGTTTCATCAACGGGGTCAGTTGACAAGGGACTTCCTGGATCATGAAGCTATCCATTTGTGTTTAGGTATTCTGAATTAGCGATGAAGTCATCGAATTGCCTCCAGCGAGCAGAGATCCCTCGAATCTATATCGGAATCTCAGTGAAATTGCATGGCTACTAAGGAGAGCTTGGCACTAATGTGAGCAGGGCGGCGGCCAATGAGATGTTGTATTGTAGATTGTGCATGCCTTTGCGATTGGAATGATACATTTGTCCAATTTGGTTCGGGGAAAGATTGAACAGAGCCTAGGATATTGTTATCCTCATCTTGTTTGCAACTAAGAACAATGGCTGCTTGTTGCACGACGGTGGGAGCTTGGACATTGCTCGTATCTGGGAGGAGCTTGGCTGTCATGCGTGAGCTTAGAGAACAAACATTCAACAGGAAACAAATTTCAAGTAAATAGATTTGAGAATACGATATTTTTTTGCATTGCCATTACTCAAGAAGGATGCAGCCTGAAACTGGGTCAATAACTTCTCAATGTTGATGTTTTCATGTGAATACAGGGCAACAGGGATAGGAACATATCCGAGAATCCGTGCACACGTGGAGAAGAAGCCAGGCGGCCGATAATCCGACCTCGAAAGACTCGTGATATTTCGGGTTTCAGCTCAACGAACCAGCAAATTGAAATGCCGTGCAATGTGTTCAATTTAGACACTGGTTAGGCGTCAAAATGTTAACTTTACCGTCGCGTAATCTGCAAAAGGAAGCGCCTGACAATGACCAAGACGATCTAGAAGAAAACTGGAGCGAGCTGAGCGTTTTGAGGCTCACAGTAGTCAGGGGAAGTTAGTTACGTGGTAAAGCTGACGCTGACCGGTAGAGTGGCGCCTTTGTTTGACGCGTAAGGTAAGGAGAGGAACCGCTACTGCAAGTCAATTGAGAAAACAACAACTTGAACTTGGCGATCCAATGATGTCGAGTCAAGAGATGCAAGTCTAAGGGGACTTTGGTGTCAGCCTGACGCCAGGGCATTAAGCTTTAACTTCTTGGCCATTGATATCAATACGGAATTGGAAGTTGGTTACATGGCTGCAACGGTCTGTCTGGTTGATGAAACTCTGGATTTGACGGTTTGATAAGGTTAGATATGGCCAAGACTTCTAAAATCGAATGGCTGTTGGGATTCAATTCCCGAACGAGGCTTTCTTCTTCATACGCCATAGCCAATACTTTGAATATCAGCTTCAGGCAAAGGAACCACAATATTACTCCTGGTTTCCACTGAACGCGTGTTTCGTTTTCACCATTGACAGTTGAAACGCCTGAATCAATCGGCTGAAGCTTTTTTTTTTCTTCCTTTTTTGCCGCTTGCTCCACGTTGCGTTGCAGCACATCTCGCGTGTACCACTGTGTGCAGATCTTGGGGTGTGAAGTCTAACCTAAAGCATCAGCTGCACGTTAACTTATCCGTCTCAGGGGCACAGAAATTGGCGTTAGACCCTGTCTCGGGGAGTTTACCACTGAACGAAAGCAGCACTCTGCATTCAACAGTCAGGCAACATCGCTATCTTTGGGCACGTATAATATTATACGAGATGATGAAGTAGCACCAGACAGAAAGAGGACAAGCATATTTTCGGCCGATATCGACGTGGCACGGGGCACAAGCAGACAAGGTAGGTAGTTGGGTAATCTCCACAGCTCGAGTCCACCGCAAAAAACAAGCGGCTAAGAGTAACGGGCCATTCAGAGGCTGACGACCCCTGAACCTTACAGATGAACGTTGGGTGGGTGTCCAGTGATGAGCAGAGATGCACTCTGGAGGCGGGCGGGTCGAAATGCACGTCGACTCAAGCTGGCATGTGGTGGAGAAGGTTTTACGGGCGGCGTTTCTCTTTGTGTTTGACGATGACAGTTGATTCAGTCCGTGAGATGATGAGATACCTGATCTACAGGTACTGGAACATGCTGATCGTCGAACCAAGATAACTAATATCCCCTGGCTTTGGATCTAGAATCAAGCCAAGTCGTGAGAGATGAGAGAGAACTTTGGCGAAAGATTGGAGGTTCCGTGGTCTTTGTACCGTGAATATAACTTTGGTATCATGCTGTGATAGTAATATGATGTGTCTCTTCTGACAACCCTTATCCCTTCCGCTCGCCTGCCTCTTTGGGACGATATCTTCAGCAGGTACAGCACCTTCAGGTCACTTTCTATCCCCTGTATTTAGTGCGTAGGTCGATTGTCTTGAACTACAACCTGCTCTCCACTAGCTGTAGCTATCCCCCCCATACCAAGACTAACCCACCTCTTCTCTATCCCTCCGAACTCCACTCACTCACCTCAACCTCTCTCTACCTCTTTTTCTATGCTATACTCTCTACCTTCTCTTAATTCGTAATAATTCCCTCCCTCCTCCGACATCTCTCAGCTTTGTTCCTTTTCTGTTTATTTCCATTTCTCATATTTGTATTTGCATATTTCTTTGTTCCTCTTTGTCTCGATCTCGATCCAGGACCTCAGCCGAGTACTCCGACTTCCGAGAAACCTCAACGCCGTGTTCCAGAAGAGAGAGACTCGAATTGGTCTCATTGTAACCAAGCCACTTCCATTGTCTGGCTTGTGTTTGTTGCATCTTCGCTTGTCCAACTTGCATCAGGTTCTGGCTATCAGTCGGCATCTTTGCTGTGCCGTTTTGTTTCCAATGCTGGGCTCGTAATTCTAATCCTTTAATACGTCTTGCCAACTCTGGCTCAAGAGGCCTGGCCTCGATTCTGTCTTCCTGTCCGGACGCGCTTGAGACAAGCTGTTCCAATTAGCTTTGGCTCTGGTCTCACTCCGTTTTCGTTCCATCCAAGCCAATCCAGGTTATATCAACCACCTCCAAGTGCATATTCTATACGCGCCACGGAGGCTTGGTTGAATTGACTCAATATAGCTTCAATATGCGTCCAGGATCTCTACTGGCGCAATTGGCTTTGGCCTCATCTGCTCATGCCTTCTTTCCCTATAGTCCGAGCTGGCGTGTCGATGTAGGACAAAGGCGTATGGCACGAAGTCCCAAGAGTGTGGGCAATGGTGGTGGTGTGCGTATGGATATCAAGCAAAGATCACCTCAGGTTGGTTTCTGGAGAATTTCTTGATAGTTTCATTCCATTGACCGTTCAACTACAGTCCAGCCAACCAATAACTGAGAGAGCAGCTCACGAAGCAGCACGATTGATCGCTAAATATGCCGGAGGAAGCATCCCTGACACCAGTACGCTGCTCAAGCGTGATAACAAATACGACGTCATGGAGGCCACAGAATCGACAAAGAAGTACACTCAGGGTGTTGATCAGGACGGAACTGACTATTCATACTTTATCGAGGTCGAGGTTGGATCGGAAAAGAAGACAATGTACATGCTTATCGACACTGGCGCTGGATCAAGTTGGGTTATGGGCACTTCTTGTACCAGCAAAGCGTGTGAGATGCATAACACTTTCGGCGAAGGCGATTCAGACTCACTCGAAGTATCGAAATCCGACTTCAACATTGCATATGGCTCTGGAAAGGTCTCTGGTACCTGGGCAACTGACACAATCACTGTGGCTGGCATGAGCCTCAAGTATCAGTTCGGATTGACGCATACGACCTCGGACCAGTTCATCGAATTCACTTTTGACGGCATTCTTGGTCTCGCCATCAACAAAGGATCCGACAGCAACTTTCTCAATGCCCTGGCTGAGTCCAAGCAAGTCGACAAGAACATGTTCTGCGTTGCTCTGAACCGTGCAGCTGACGGTACAAACGAAGGAGAAATCAGCTTCGGCTCACCCAATCCTGACAAATACAGCGGCAAGATCACGTACACTTCCATTGGCGAAGACAATGACTGGGCTATTGAGATTGACGACATGGGCTACAACGGCAAGAAGGCAGATATCGGTGGCATCCGCAGCTTCATCGACACTGGAACATCTTTCATGTTTGGATCACCGGACAACGTTAAGAAGCTCCATGCTCTTATTGACGGAGCCCAGAGCAGCGATGGCACCACATATACTGTTCCTTGCGACAGCAACGGCAACTTGACCGTGACTTTCTCTGGAGTCGACTATGTCATTTCACCAAAGGACTGGGTTTCGCCTCCCAGCAAGGATGGCAAATGCACCAGCAACGTCTACGGTTTCGAGGTTGTCAAAGGAGCGTGGCTCTTGGGCGACACCTTTATCAAGAACGTCTACGCCGTTTTTGATGCGGACGAGCGCCGAATTGGTAAGTCTACATGTTCCAATGATTCAACTTGTGCTAATGAGAATAGGCTTTGCTACCAACGCTATCACAGATGGCTCAAGCGACGACAGTGAAGACAGCAGCTCTTCAACAAAGACCATGACCACCAGTCAAGCGACCACGACTTCTGACGACACCGAAGAGACTGGCATCACCACAACCTCTGGATCAAAGGCGAGTGCAGTACCAGACATGGGTCTAGGCAAAGAATCTGTCTCATCTGGCACTGCCACTGCCGATTCAAGCGAACCAACCGAAACCAAACACTCGTCAGCACCTTCAGGGCCATTATTACAAGCCCGCTTCACATTCATTTTCTGTATAGTACCATTTTTCGCCCTCCTGGCCTAGAAAGAGTCAGACGAGCGGCACTACATTCTTTTTAATACCCAGATACAATCGTTAGAAGCGCAGAGAAGCGCGTATACATATTTTGAGAGCTGCATAGAACACGAAGATATCGTGTCAGGAGATACGAGGACAGAGAGCTCACAGCTTGGGATGACAAGATGTAGTTCGAGCTACAATGATACCCGATCGAACAGAGGAGAACATGACGGGTTCCTACATATGGCAGATGAAGCCATGCTACAAGTATTTTTTAGTAGACATAGACCATCAACCTCAATAGAAACATTGGATGGACTGAATTGCTTTCTGACGGTACCAGGGTGAATAAGTAGATTGGTGAAGGCCAAAGTATGCTTGAAGGGACAATTATAGCTCATTCTCGTTCTCATTCACAGACGACAGTTCGTAAGGTTTTGGTGAACGCCCCTTGAAAACAGCCGTTGAAAAGGAGAATGTAAATTGGACCCCTATTTTTGAGTCCCTGGAATTCTAAGGGTTTTCGAGTTAGGTTTGAGGCACGATCAACAACGGTGAGATGGCGTTATAACTCAAATGAAGAGAGTTCTTGAGCAATTGTTCATTTGATCGTAGAATAGCAAACAAACCTTTTCAATAGAAGCCTCACCCTTTATTTAACACGTCTTCAAATACTGTACTCTTCGAATGATCTGTGCCCCTGCATAAGCCTAGACACAGCTAGTGGGCGATTCTAGCGATTTCACAAGGGGCATTACGCCAATCCTAGCGCTTATCATGCTGCAAATGACGCTAATGTTTGCTATCCATGCTTATCTGGGGGAAGGACAGACAACCAACCGACCTATCCTTAGAATAGGACCTTGCCATTTACAACTTACAACCATTCGACTTTATCCTTTTGCTTCGCCGTCAATCTTTTACAACTAATTAATTTGATTATTTCTTCCTTTTGGAATATACGCGAGGGAATCGAACATAATCTTTTATTCTTCCGGGGGAAAATGTACACGCAATACCAACTTGCTACTCCCCTTCGACAATGACGCACGCCAGGAACGATGGCCCCCCGAACCCGCACGGCGAAGACCGCGGTCTCCTAGAACACGGGCACGATTATGACAACGACTATTTTGGCGTGGGCGACGACGATTATAGCAGTGGAAATGCCAGCGCAGATTTAGGAAAGGCTTCAGGCAAAGTCGAGGCTGATGGCCAGCCCCGGACTCCTGGCCGCGTGCGCTTCGACTTGACACCAGAGATTGTGGGTGTTAGCAATGGAGAAGCTTTTGGCGGGTTTGCAGATCGGGAGAGACGGTCTTCAGATGATGCGTACTTTGATGTTGAGGAGGCAACGAGTCCCGGGCGAGCGCATCGAGTGCCTCTCTTGACGGACATTGAAGCGCCGAGTGTAGCTCTTGCGAACTCAATGGGGGATCCGTCTGAACAAGCTGAGCATGAGATGAACCGACCAAAGTCAGGGCTCAAATCTGCTTTCATGAACATGGCGAACTCTATCATCGGCGCTGGCATCATTGGCCAACCATACGCTGTGCGCCAAGCCGGACTGGTCGGGGGAATCCTCCTGCTGGTAGGCTTGACGGTTGTAGTCGACTGGACGATCTGTCTTATTGTCATCAACAGCAAGCTTAGCGGGACGAGCCACTTCCAAGGAACGGTTGAGCACTGCTTTGGACACTCCGGGCTGATCGCTATCAGTGTTGCGCAATGGGTCTTTGCGTTTGGCGGAATGGTCGCATATGGTGTCATTGTTGGCGATACGATTCCTCATGTTCTGGTCGCTGTGTGGCCAAACTTGTCGAATGTGCCTGTAATAGGACTCTTGGCAAATCGACAGGTCGCGATCGCGGTGTTTGTCATGGGCATTGCGTATCCCCTTACGCTGTATCGGGATATTTCAAAGGTGAGAATTACAATGTGGATCGTCCTGTTGGAACCTGGGCTAATGGAATTTGGGTAGTTGGCCAAGGCAAGCACGTTTGCGCTTGTTGGTATGGTGGTTATTGTTCTCACCATCCTTATACAAGGTATCTTGACGCCCTCGTCAGAACGGGGCTCGTTTACTCCTTCACTCCTCCTCTTCAATGGCGGTTTCTTCCAGGCCATTGGTGTTATTTCATTCGGTAAGGACCTGTCTTGATCATCTGAGTTTATGACCAGAGTTGCTGACCTATGCAGCTTTCGTTTGCCATCACAATTCGCTCCTGATCTACGGGTCTCTCAAAACACCTACCATTGATAACTTTTCCCGAGTCACCCATTACTCAACTGGTATATCGATGGTGTTCTGTCTTGTCCTCGCTCTAGGCGGTTTCCTTACTTTTGGTGACAAGACGTTAGGCAATGTTCTCAACAACTTTCCAGCAGACAACACCATGGTCAACATTGCACGTCTTTGCTTTGGCCTCAACATGCTCACCACCTTGCCCCTGGAGGCATTTGTCTGCCGTGAAGTGATGTTGACATACTTCTTTCCCGACGAGCCCTTCAACATGAATCGCCATCTCCTCTTCAGTACAAGTCTTGTTGCGTCAGCTCTGGTGCTAAGTTTGGTGACTTGTGATCTTGGTGCTGTGTTTGAGCTT
Organism: Fusarium sp. NRRL 25184; assembly: GCA_013755755.1. Lineage (NCBI taxonomy): Eukaryota > Fungi > Ascomycota > Sordariomycetes > Hypocreales > Nectriaceae > Fusarium > Fusarium sp. NRRL 25184. The sequence continues at coordinate 41,686 of JABSSZ010000114.1, read as the reverse complement.
GTTGGAGCCACGAGTGCCGTGGCCATGGCTTACATCTTGCCTCCGTTGTGCTATATGAAGTTGACGACACGAAGCTGGCGGACATATATGGCGGGTGCAGTGGTCGTGTTTGGTATGATTGTCATGGTTATTAGTGTGATCCAGGCTGTGCAGAAGATGATCAACAGTGAGTTCCCCTGTGTGCCCTGTCAAGATCTGGATCTTCGACTATTGGACGTTGAAACATGTACTGACACTCCACAGGCAAAGATGGACCGGCGCAGTGTGTATAAGGACCAGGCGTTTCTTCCCTTTACCTTTTCACTTTTATTCAAACAACATTATAGCATAACGAAGCACAACAGATATAGACCCTTACTGGGACAACAAGCGTGTAAGATAGTTTGCACGAAAGTAAGATGCGTGACTGCAGGGAGTATCGCTGCTTGAGATATAAAAGTCATGTAAAAAAGGCGGCTGGTTTGGTTGGAAATTTATCAAATAAGATCAAAGAAAATCATGTACCGTGTACATTGGATCGTGTAAGGAGTTGCATAGCGTGATGCCGGTATTTCAAACATTATAGAGTTTTCAGTTCTTCGGCAGATGAACTCGTATTCTTATTGCTCTTCTTATCTCTGCTTATGGGTGAGGCGAAGCTATGATATCTGGTGAGGCAATCACTATACTTTGGCCAACATGTTGAAGCCAATATTCCTGGACAGTAGCAGCATTTCAGAGAAACTATTCCTTTCATAACTTATGTATTCTCAACATCCATATCATAAGAACAACTTCCTTGATACACCGCTGAAGCTATTATGACCTGTTTCTCACACGATGCTCCATTCCCCACCCATCTCCAACACAACTTTCAACCTCTAGACTTCCACTATCTTTTCTCCAAAACAAGTCAGCATCCATACAGTGTGCCACGTTACTGCCGTACCTCACATCAAGTGGATCTAAAAAAACCACCGCAAAAAGAAAGTGAAGCACAAGCACAAGCACAAGCACAAGTACAAGCACAAGGAAGAGGGGTGTCACACGCAACGAATAGCAGGAGGGGGTAAAACAAAGCAGAAGCCCGCTATTTGCGCTTACAATTAATGAACCCCGCTTTGGGATAGAGAAACATACGTAAATCTCGTGTGAGAGAGGGAGGAATGATTTGTTTGAGGTTGAGGGTTGATTATATATTAGGTTCCCTTTCCCCTCTTTCTGTGGTCCCTTCTTCAGTGCTCTCTCTCTAGTCAAACTTGATATCCTCTATCTATTCTTTCTCATCACATACTATTCATATACCAGCCAAGATGCAGCCTCTTGTTGACTACCACGACAACACTTGCCCCAAGTGCAACGCCGCCATCGAGGGCGGCGGCAAGACTTGCGGTAGCTGCGGTGCTGTATGTCTAATACTCACCCTATCCTCTCCTCTCTATCTTACATGATGCTGACTGCCTGTAGCACTGCCCCGTCTAAACTCCGCAAAGACCAAGAGACACATTCACGATGATATGATGAGACGGACGAGAAGTTGTTTATACCGGTGTTAGGCTAGGTCAGGGATGCATATATGCATGGAGTGTGGTTGGGGGTTTGGGTGGTTGTTGTGATGAGGCCGCTGCTCGATAGCGTCACTCTTTTCTGGGCGGGTGGTATTTTATGCATTGGGTGGTATTGTGAAGCAGAGGATACGCTCGCTCGCTCATTTGTTTTATCTCGGTAATGAGGTAACAAGACTTATATTCACCTCATATCATCGTGTGTGCATCGTGAACTGTCCCTCTTAAGCTGCGGCGCGCTCGCATAGCTGATCATACCAACTGCCTCACTTCCACAGTGATTGATGTGATTACATCACTGGTATCACCCAAACCAAAATAGGCTCGGCGCCGATCAAAGAGTCTAGCATGGGATGGGGGCCACATGACTAGGCATTGGCACGTGGACAAGGAGGCTGTCTTTGATAAGACCAGTCAAGATACGGATACCAAGACGGATAAGCATCTTGGTTCAAGTTGGCTGAGGAATGACAGCCAGTTATAAGCTGTGTAACATGACATGTCAATGCATAACAAGATACAAACAAGACAAGCTAGGTCTAGGTAGATAGGGATGGTCACGTCGTTCAAAAGCATACGTACAACGTCACAAAAACAGATAGACAGGATATACAAAAAATCAAGAGATTAAACAGGCAGGCCCTACGCAATAGATGTCCCATCTCCATGGTCTAAGTAACGGTCTCGAGGCTTCAAGAGAAAAAACGAAAAGATTTATGGCCTGGACCGACTTGGTTCCCCCAGCCGGACCCCATATCCACACACAAGCAGACACAAACGCTCTCGCCTTGACCAGCCCACGGAGCCTCTCCCGACCTCCTGACACTTCTCCCTGATAGTTCCTCATCTGTCAGTCTGTACTGACCGACAGACCTGGCAGGAGAGCGAGGAGCGAGAGCAACTCCTCATCCTCCTCAACAAGAAAAAAGACATCTGGCCCACCTCCCCCATGCGCGACAAGCACATACATAAAACAAAGGTCCCGCTCGCATGCCAGTGGTGATAATAAAAAAGACGAGGTATCTGCCGGGAAAAGTAACCGCCTGCGAGATTCAGGGGGTCCAAGAAACCATGGGCTCTGCCGACAAGAAAACCATCAATCCAGCGAGAAGGGTCGGCGCGTAGGCCGATGGACCAGACATGAGCGAGACGATATCAAACTCCAGATTCCGAGAAAACCGATGCATGCCGACAGCCTTCTCCTTCTTGGCTGCCACGAACCCGTATCCGAACTGCCGGGGCCAAGTTGAGGTTGAACTGGAACGACAAAGGATTACAACGCAGGGTCAAGCCACAACACGTGTGCGTGGACTGCGCTCAGAGGGCTTCCATAGCGCCCTTTACAGAACAAGGCACTTCTTGTGCTTGCTACCACGGGTGCTTCGCGACAGCAGAGCAGCGCGAGTAGCGTGCTCGAACACCTCGCGGACACCCTCGTTGGTCTTGGCTGAGCACTCAAGGTACTTGTAGGCAGCGATCTTCTTGCGAACCTCCTCACCCTATCGATAACAGTTAGCATGTTTCAAGATGACGTGCAGCAAGCTGGCCAATCAAGTTTTGAGAGCTTCATTTGGCGCTTGTTGGGGCAATGTATCATACCTCCTCAGGGGAGACAGGCTTCTGGCTGGTCTTTCGGAGCTCCTCGATGGTCTTCTGGTCGTATCGCAAATCCTTCTTGCAGCCGACGAGAATGATAGGGAGACCTTGGCAGAAGTGCAGAACCTCAGAGATCCACTGTAAGAGCACGTGTCAGCAAAGCTGTATCGATAGCAATTGGTATCTAGCCATCTGGCACTGGAGGGCAAACAAACCTTCTCCTGGACGTTGTCGAGAGAGTCGGGAGAGTCAACAGCGAAGCAGATCAGGATAACGTGGGAGTCGGGGTAGGACAGGGGTCGAAGACGGTCGTAATCCTCCTGACCAGCAGTATCCCATAGGGCGAGCTCGACGTGCTTGCCATCAACCTCGACATCGGCGACGTAGTTCTCGAAAACGGTGGGGACGTAGACCTGAAGGCGAAATTGTCAGCATGGAGGTTGTTGTGATGATGCCCGTTGCATGATAAGGCTGTTTATCAAGCCGCGTGGCTAAGCGTGCGAAGGTTCCAAGGCGACGCCGCAATGAAGTCAATTCTTACCTCGGGGAAAGTGCCCTTGGAGAAAACACTGGAGGATTGGTCAGCATTGTGTTGATCAAGTGGTTTAGAGTAATGATAGCGATGATGGTAATGGAAACGGCGACGGAGGACGGTGAGGTGAAGCAAGGGGCATGTGCGTCTATCACGGTAATGATAGAGCTGATGGCGTCAAGCGATGCGAAGCGCTGGGCTGTCCTAAGAGGCCAAAAACCATCATATCGCTGTCTTCTTGAGACACCATCTGATAGAGAGATTGTAATGCCAGCGTGGCGATGGATAGGAACGTGATGGGCGACGGGAGGTCGACTTTGAAGTCGTGTCGTGTCGTGATAGAAGGCCAACTCACATCAACAAACAGGTTTTACCACAAGCACCATCGCCGACAATGACGAGCTTTCGGCGGATCTCAGCCATGGTTATTGATTAGATGTGGTTTTTGGTTAAAAAGTTGAAAGAAATGGACGAAGTTGCTGGCGTGAGATGCGAGCTTGAGCTTGAGCTTGGGAGATGGTGCAGGTTGTGAGTTTCGCGGAGAGCGGCGGCTGCGGGTCGATGGGGATGGGAAATGGATGGATAGAGGAAGAGGAGAGTTTGAGTTGGGTTAGGTTGGGACTGGCAGTAACTAGAGAGAGGGAGCGAGGAAGAAGAAGGGGCTTTGGTCTTTTGGGTGAAATAGGCTTGGGCTTGGTTTTTTTTCTCGCTAGGACTGGGGGCCCGACTGCACTGCAGGCACTGGAGCGACAGCCCAGGGCGGGCGCCAGGACAGGATAGGACCCAACAGCGGGTGGGCAAGCACAGGACAGCAGGCAGCCAGGGCAGTTCAAAGGAAGGGAGGTACCTCTGAACAGCGCGTGAAGAGTGCTAAAATCAAAGTACCAAGTGCCAGTGTCAGTGGTCTTGGTGCCGGTGATGCTGGGGGTTGGGCAGGGTTGTTGAGGACAGGCAAGGCGTTTGCAAATCGCACTGTGTTTTGATAGCGTATCTAAGAGCAGACAATGACAGCTGAAAGTAGGTTTCGGCTTTGAATCAAGACCAAGTTTGGAGGTTGATTCACTTGGCTAATGCAATATGCCTCTAGCTTGTCATATATCCTTTGTTCTTAATTGAACTATCGTATTGAAAGTGTCAACATCAGTCCGCGTACAGTAGATAAGCCTCCTGAACATCACATCTTCAACCAGGGATTGACAAGGCTGCAAGCTTTGTTGTTTCCCTGCCTCTGTTGCTGTTGCTGGGGCTGCGAGCTACTGGGGCCCTGACTGGGCTCTCTGATGATGAATGTTTCCCCTGGACTGGGCTGCGCTCAAAAAAGAAACGCTCACTTGACCAAGGTACACTTTCACCGATATTCCACACAAATGGTACTTTTGCTTCGTCATATTACGCGGAAAGGGTCCATCCTGAGGCAACCAACGGCGTGGCCCTGGCTTCTGCTGGTGGGTGGCAACAACCGCTAACACCGTCTCCTTTTCAGTGAGTGATTAGTGGGGTCTCGTCACAGTGCGAAGAGTTCTGGGCAGTGCGCGTCACAAGCCTCCGTCTACTAAGTTATTTCCCAGGAGGGGAATTAACTGACCCATTTTATCCATCTTACCGAGAGTGCTCCGCCAAACTTTCAGTGGTAGATGCAAGACGGGACAGATTGGATAGATGAGCGGGAGGCCCGTTGTTATTCGGTAGGTTGCTTTGCTTTGCTTGCATGCGGTGGTTGCGTTGTGTTGCGCTGTTGACCATTTACGTGAGTCTGAAACAGAGAATGCCAGTGATAATGATGACGAGATGAGATAAGAACCGGCCTGCTTGATGAACTGGTCGATAATATTGGACGATAGACAATATCAAGGGCCAGGGTAACGGCGTTGGCCGTTTGGTCAAGCCGGTTTAGTTTGATTGACGGAATGACGGTCAATGAGAATAAGCTGCAAACGAAACTGCAAAGATGGCTTCTTTGGGCTGTACCTATGCTGTCATTCTTCACAAGTGACAAAGGTACTCTCATGGACTCTTTGCCGGTCTATCAGCCATCCTTCTGCACAGTTCCTATCGGTCTGACGTGCTCACCAGTCCTTGGTCCATCAGACAGTCCTGCTGCGGTGTAGCTGTTGGCTTTAAGTTGCTTGGTGCTTCACTACCATCTCATCTAGACACGCACGATGGAACACTTTAGGCTCCATAGCGCCGAGGCTGAAACCGTGGCTCGGTTTCTATCATTTGAAGAGGATGAGGCTAATCAACCAGCTACCAGCCTCAGAGGTCTGTGATTGAATCAGTCTTTATTGGAAAGCATTAAAAAGCATATTGGGAAATGCCTAGGTAGATCTAGCTTTCTGTGATTTCCAGCTGGGATTTAGCGGCTATCGCCAACGGCTGTTTGAACTGTAGTGGATGGCATGAGGATAGCACCCATTTTAAATTTTTGATAGACGTTTGAAGTTGACGACCTTGATTTCCGGCTGATTGCTATCGGGAAGTGGACAATGCTCTCTCCTGCTTTGATTCCTCTCTACCTCCATCGCTAACACATTCTCATGTGTTTCCGCGTCATCAATCACCGCCTATCTTCACAGGTCAATCTATGCAAAGAGAAGTGACGCTGGCACAAGCTTCTGACCCCTGGTCCGTCATGCAATGCGCCCTGTGCCATCCCGCCTCCGCGTGCCAAAGCCAAAAGCCTAGAGCGACTGAACGGCCCAGTAACAAGAGCTTATAGTGGGTAGAAAAGTCCTACGCTGGCCCAAAAGCGTAGGACTTTCATCCAACCTCCTTCCCTGATCATCTTGCCTCAAGCCTCAAGGACCCTGATTGAGGATATGTATCACGGACGATTAAGGTCAGTCATGATACTTGGGCATCTGTATATCCAGTCTGGAGGCACGAAAGCTGAAGCTCTCAATCCCAAGTGACAAAAATATTTAGGTAAGTTCATCTATGCTTAGGTGGCTCTTTGATGAGTTTACTTTATTTAGCATCCTCTTCTAAAGTCTTAGGTTTCCTTGCTCCCTCGGGCCAGTCAGTATCTCTTTGATTGTGTCTGTCACATTCGTGATTCTGACCGCCAAGTACGTGCTGATCTTGACAGTCATGTTCAGAGGCCTCTCAGTGGCAATGCAACCCCAACCTTGATGATTGATCTATATGTGAACTTGTGATTTATTAGCATTTCGTTGCTATTCGGGGTGATATTGGATGAGCAAGTCACTCTGTCATACCCGGGTGATCTCGTCTCAGAATGGTTTCAATAGAAGTTATACGGCGATAGAAAAACAAGCATTGCGATGAGATAAAGTCGCAGGTCCCAAGAGTTGGACCAATGGAATGCTCACAGAAAGAATCACTGAGATTTCTGTGCCTGGTCAAGCATGATTATCTGAAGTTGAGTGCAAGTAGATTGCTTTGGTCGAACATAAGAGGTGTGCCTTTGTGTTGAAAATCACATAAGTAATTGGACACTTTTATCTCTCGTAAGCTGTAGAAGTGAGAGTCGTGTAAGAAAGAATTGCAGCCCGATATCACAGTTCTTACAATAACACAACATGAAGCTATCATGAGCATAGTGCGGGGTACAGTGCTTGACTAATATCCGCACCTACACTACTGCGGCTAATTCCGTTGGACGTAGAGAATTTCCAGCACAACCACGCACTCCACAACGAATTATCGTAACGCCCAGCGACAATTCGGCGCCAACAGCTTCAATCCGCTCAATGAGCTGCTAGAGCCTGCGAATTCCCTCGATAAATCCTCGCAGCTCATTCTCCGCCATGCAGAAGCTCGTCAAGCGGGTCGCCCAGGCCCAGCGCCAGGCTGGCCGACGAGCCCAAAAAGCCGCCAAATCTGAAGAGAACAACTACAAGCTTCGAAACCGACAAGCCATGCGGGCGGCTGTCTCTGAGGTCCGACAGAATCTCCAGGATGCGCGCAGGTTGAGACAGGAGGACTGGGCGCTGGGTCCTATTGCTCCCAAGCGGGATCTGGGCTTCAATGGCTATGGCATGTTTACGGAGGGTGTACGAACGGATTGGTCCAACTATGGTCTTTACAGACCAAGGCCTGAGGTTCTGGCGAAGAGGTGTGCTTGGGCTGGTGGTTTGAAGCAGCTTAACCTTGCTGTTTCAGACCGTGTGGTTATCATGGATGGACCGGACAAGGGCAAGATTGATCGCATCAAGACGATCAACCCTCAGGGAGGATATGTTACTCTCGAAAACTATCACCGGGTAAGCACCATTACTTTGTAAGGTTTGAGCAGGAACTAATGGTTCTTAGGCTATCTCTGCTGGCATGTTTGGAAACGACAGTCGCTCTCAGCCTATGCCCCTCTCGATCGGTTCTATTCGTCTAGTCTATCCTATCGCCAACCCCGAGACCGGAGTCACAAGAGACGTTATTATCAATGAACTTAAGGCTATTCCCCCGAACATGAAGTCCCCCAACATGAGCTTCGACCGATGGGAATACGGAAACAAGTGGGATCGACTCGTTCCTGGAATCAACGTTGTCATCCCCTGGCCAGAGGTCGAGGCCCCAGAATTCGAGACTTTCGACGGTGATACCATCCGTGAGACTGTCGACAACCGAACATTTTACTACAACCTACTCTCCCCTCCCATGCCCGAGACCGTCATCGACGAGTTGAGAAATAAGTTCTCCAAGTTCCGAACACGCCACGAGGAGTGGTACGTGCAGCAGAAGGAGGCCGAGGCAGCAGCAAAGGAAGCCGAAAAGGAGTCTATCAAGTCTATGCAGACTCCTCTGCAAGAGTTCCACGAAATGCAGCACGAGAAGCGTGCTGCTGAGGGTGAGCCCGAGCTCAGCACAGAGATGTTGGAGAAGCTTGGTGCTATTCTTGCTCAAAGGAAAGAGGCTGCTGCTCTCAAGAAGAAGGCTGGTGTGTCAAAGGTGGCGGCTGCAGATGCTTCGATACCCCCTTCAACAACAACACCTCCGGCTCAATGAATGACATGAGAAAAAGGGAGGTTGAGAATTGGACAGTGGATGGCGTGCCAGGGGCGGTACGAATAACGTGTAATTATATCTGTGCAACAATGTACATCATGAAACATAAAATAGACGCATGGACTTGTCTCTTCGTTAGAACTGAGGTCTGGTCTAGATGTGTAGCTGTCAAGCGGTGAGCTGGTTCTCATGACCCCCCAAGACAAGGCAGATCTTATCCAAGATTTGGTATCTGTGCCGGAAGGTTACAGGCTGAGACTAAAAGCTGACAGCTTTGAAACTTGATTTCAAGTGCTGGAATGGGATTCCATGTTGCGGGCCAAGCATAACCACACCGATGTTGGTTTATTCGGTATGATCTGTATACAGGTCAGTAGGTATACCGCCTCGATATGCAGCTCAGGGGTTTAGTTTCGGCGCCGCTGACTCTAGGATGCCTTGGTCCATTTGTCTGCTTTTAAGCTTCGCAAGGCCTGAGGGCGTTGATTCATCTGTTTGCATAACTCGTGTATCTACAGAACAAAACTCAAGCTAATCTAACAAAACAACATGTAGTATGTTACGTAGCCATCAAAATACTTGACTAAGCCTTCTAAAATCTCCTATAGCTTGGAACCCGTCGGTCCTGAATAACCGGCCCCATTTCCAGTTGCCTTGTTATCCCTAGCCATGGACCTCATCAACAGACGATCCTGAAGAGAGGAAGTGTCGTAAATGTAAGGCTCTAACATCTTCGTTTCGATCGCGTTTCTGAGGAGTCAAGCCATTAGCTCAAGCTATGATATGATGAAGTTTGTGTTTCTCACGGTGGAGTGTCACCCGTAGAGATAATGTCAGTGTGGGTTGAGTCGTAAGGCATGGCGAAGGCGAGGAGGATTTCGGAAATTGACTGAATGATAAAGTGCCCGTGTCGGGATGTGTTAAGGAACGTGGTGAATAGAATTAAAAGATAAAAGTAGGGGAGCCGTTCAGCGGTACTTCTTCAACATTGGAAGATGTGAGAACTCAAAGCTGTGTCCTGAAAGAGCCATGCCTGAAAGCATGAGAGTAGTAGAACGAAACGGAGATTTATGACCTTTTATAGTTGCTCTAGGGGATACTTGAGGATCAGCATGCTCGAGTTACGCCTCAGGGAGACAAGATACTTAGAGCAGCCTCAACACCATCAAACATTCCGGGCACCCAAACGCCCACATTTCCAAACACGGCCTTTCTACACCGGCGATTCCAACATGAACGAAACACGAGAAAGTGCAGATGGCGTCGGGAGACAGAAAAGGACTAGAAAACTCGGTCTGTTGCCACAACCGAAGAAGCGGTCTCAAAGTTGATGCCAATTTGACATCTGCATCAACATGTAGTGGTGTGTAGACTACCTAACCAGGCACCTGGCTCAAGCATGTCTTAACATCTGTAGAGTAGGTACCTATTATTTCCACGTTGCATATTTCTCGGCCTGTGGAGGGAATTGGTTGGGACAGGAACAGAACCAACACAGGCCAATAATTTACGAACCCACCCTCCCAATATGCACATTCGTTTTCAGCCAGCTGCATACAACAGAGAAGCGGTGAGCTTGCAACGATCATATGAATGGATAACTCCTTGTCAATGATGTATTATATATTCGAAACAGGGTTACATTCATGTAGGTAAGTGCCGTATCTGGTTTTTCTGCATCGATCCTTTGATGCACACACACGATTCTGCATGCTTTGCATCGCTTATTTGATTGACAGCTGTGGCTCACCTAACAACTCCGTCCGATAGAGAGAAGAGAGAACTTGGCCAGTCATATCATGAGGCTCTTTGGGACTCAGCCTCGTGGGGAGGCTCGGCCTTGTTTGAGGCCACCCATTCAAGTATCCCGATACAGAGCGGTGTGCTCTATTCCATGGCCATTGACGTAAAAATGATAACAGCGGATATCATCTGGACATAAAGATGCGGCCGTAAAGAGCCGGGCGTAATTTGAGTTGATCTCCCATATGCTTGTCCTTCTCCAAAGATATCCTTAGCCTACGGATGTGATCCGGCTCCCAGGATATCCACTTGCGGTTGCTGACACTTGAGACAGACGCACCTCAATCCCAATCCGTTCAAGATTAGCATATAAAAGGACAATTAATGACTCGTTCCGGCCAACGATATCTCGAGAATCTTCCCCCCTTTATGTTTTGAACCCCGGCAGATCTTACATGCCGCTCATAGCCACGTGGAAATGGAAGGGCCGTGCCATAAGCTTGGATCCAGCTGGAGAACAACCCTGTTGCGTACGCCATATCAGTCCTAGCCAATCTACTTGTAACTAACAAACACGAAGTCGAGAACAGATCGGCACATCTGTGAGTCTTAATAAGTTTCAGATGCATTAAGACTGATTTCTAAATGTTGTAAGGATATGTTTTAAGGAGGCATGCGACCTGCCATGTTGGGTAACTTGTGCGTGACTTGAAAGTTGTAGAGGCATTAAACGATTAGAAAAGAGACAGCTACTGAGATATTTGGCTACGGTATATAGAGTCTATATCCATCTCACCAGTCGCAAAAACATGAACACCTAGTAAGATATGGATGTTGTAGGTATTGATGATACGAGATCAAGAGCGATGTCAGCTCTTGTAGCAAGGGTAATTAAGAATATTATACATCCAGTATATATTTATTCTGCTGTTATCTATGAACCTATGGCTAGCTATGCAGGGTTCATTGTGTCAAAGCTTGCCCTTATCCTCCTGGGGGTCACCCGCCTTCATCTTTTCTGACAAGACTGTAGCAGGGACCGCACTAGGGTTGTTCGTCACAGGAAACTGCAGTAATCGTTCCTGAAGAGAAGACACATCGTAAATGAATCTGTTGAGCATGCAAGAATCTTCTGGAGGCCTGTATGCAACAAGTCAGTCGCCTGGTGACTGGCGGTTGCTGAGTGTTACTTGCTCTTCTCGAGTTTCCAAAGCAGGGACTCGAGAATCAATGTCTTTTGAAGGCATGGCTTATCGGATTGGGTGTAGGAATCAGGGAGATTAGATGAAAGAGTAAAAGGAGGGAGATTCTCGGAGGATATTTGAAGAAAGTGTTTTAAACGCCTTTCACAGCTTAGATCTGAGGGGGGACTTCGAGAAAAGGGGCATCGGGGCTAAGCAAGAGGTAAGATAGTAGATCCAGGGCATAAAAAGAGAGCAGAGGGAGTAAAGGATAGAAACCGGGGAGAAGAGGGGAAGGTTTTATAGCCCTGGAGTCGGTGCTCCGGGGTGTAGTAAGTCGGTTCCAGGTCAACTTGGTCAGCTTGAAAACTGAGAAAGCCGGGGGAAATGGGGAAAGCGGAGCAAGATTGGGAGAGCTCCGTGACGGGACCTCAGCAATCATGAACCGGGCGCTTATAGACCACAGGCTTGAACCAATGACTTCCGAGTCGGGGCCCGAGATGTGGGTACACACACACTCCGTGTGATTCGGGAAAAGCGGGGCTTCCGGGGCTCTTCCGGTCAAAATCCCGGTTCATGGTGTTGGGACTAGGCGGCCTTGGGCTAAGCAGAAGACAGATACGGAAGGTCTCAGGACTTTCGGTGGGATTGGAGTGATACCATTCCTTGGAGGAGATACAAATTTCGTACTGTATTCAGTCAGGGGTTGGTGACCAAGACTGATATGTGTAAAATAGTTTTTACCGGGAACTACGACATATATGACATGACTTCTTGATTGAACATGGTCCAATAGTAATACATTAGAGAAGTATTGCAGCTTAATCCATCTGTGTGACTGGCAAATAGAGAGCAAGCTGCAAAGACCGTCAAACAGTGATATCAGGTCTAGTGTACACTGCGACTCAAGAAGCTCAAAGTCGACTTTTCAGGGAAGAAGGTTCTTGCATCATAGCATCCAGATCCTGAAACTCAAGGTCGCTGTGGTTTGACACTTCCGAAACTTCAGACATTCTATCGGTTGATTCTGATGCAGTGTTGTTGGCTTCGGCTCTGCACAGCAGATGCTCCTGAACGGAGTCGGTATCGTAGATGTACGGCGCCAGCATCAAACCGCGACATTTGGTACTGTAGAGTGTTAGTATGATACGTCATGGAAGTTGTTTTGACTAACGGCTTCCGCTCTTTTGTAATGTTTGTCGGAGTTTGGGGGTTCTGGGAGGCCATGGCTGGTAAACACACACCGTAGTGTTCTTGTCGTGGTAAAATACAAGAATAAGGAGAAATCTGATTGAATAGACGACCAGAGTCACTGCTTCTCAAAGCCCAAAATGGCGAGTAGAGGAGAGCAAGAGACACAGAGAACGTAATGGAGATCGGACTTCAGTAGCAAGCGATCAGAAGGGCGGTTCAACTCTTCAATTTATATAGGTAGTTATCAAGTCCTGGATTCCTCACAGTCATTTCTACCATCCTAGTCTCTGTCACCTTTCGGGCTTAATCATGAGTGGCTCGATGGCCAGATGAGGCACCTGCATGAATCAAGATTCGAATGCGCATATGCCGACTGGTAAGAGGACTCGATCGGATCTATCATATTGCTTCGATCGCGAGCCGTTACAGTTCAGCGAGGGTGCGGCAGAGAGAGTGTGATTGGTTATCTACTGCAGGATATAGGCTGACTGAGAGAAGAGAGATAATAGACCACATAAACGTGCTGCCCACGGACCTGACAGCGAGTACAAAGACCAGGGCCCCCGGGGTTGCGCCAAGATACATTGCGGCATCGGCTTCTGGACTCCTACTGCTAGGTGTGTGTGCATATAGGACTCCCCGCGGCAGAGTGAGACATGGTACAAGTGCTACTGTTAACGTACGATGGGATGCAGCCCAAGATGAGATTGGGTATTCATAACAACGGATTGGAGATGAGGCAACTGAGCCCAGGCATCGTGACTGGATGTTTTGTTAAGTCCCGGTAGTATGGGTGCCAGGATCTAGATAAAGGTTTAGGGGGATGCATATGCAGTCATCCAGCCAACCTCCTCAGCACGGTACCTGTACAGACATGACTCGACAACAGTCTTAAGGCAGATCATTATGACTTCCGAACCCCTTGACCAGCTGTTCACTCCCCAGAGAGCAGAGAGCTGAGACGCCACAATTGTGTTCGAGACCAACCGGTCGCCATCGACTTCCTAGGAAGTCACTTCGGTCTTGGAGGAATTTACCGATCAACAATGATATGATTATACTGTAGATGATTCTCAGTGATTACATAAATGATTTAATTGCTTGCCTTGAACACTTGACACTGGTCTGTTAACAAGTAGAATGTGATAGCTGGTTGACCTCACACATAACACAAAACCTCCCCACAAGTCGACGTTGAACACTTTGGTGTCAGCTAAATTAAGCCGTTGTGCTAGTTTCGGAATTGTAAATCTTGATTGCGCACTCTTGTGGAAGAATGATAAGTGACAAGAGACAAAAGTGATGAAAGGTCTTCCGTAGTCACACCCTGTCACATCTCAATTGTGTACTGCAGCCTCAAATAATGATTCGCTGGCTCCCCTGCTTAAGATCAGATCATGTTGAGGACACGGACACAACCTGCATATATGTAATATGCCTGTGCCCTGTCAGGTGCAGTTGTTCTCGCCATGTCGCAGCTGCTGGAATCGCCGAATCTCATCATGCATCTGACCGTATGGGGCTTTGCACGATCTGCCTTGTGGGTGTATGTTGCATTCGTGTATAGAGGTCTGATATACATAGTAACTGTAATCTCTCAATATTCGCTGTGGCTTGTCTCAAAGCCAATGATTGACGGGCTCGGCTGTTCATCCGCTCAATCGTCCGCCCGACATGCATGCTGTGTGCTTGCTTTTTTTTTATGACAGCTAATAATCCCTTGGAATCCAAAAATCCGGCAACCTATATTATTTCTGTCAGGACAGGGGTTTGGCCGTTTTGGCCGTTCGTCAAATCGATTGCCTTAGGTAGTATTGACTCAACAATCTCCGTAACAATAACAGATACGTCTCCATGGAGCAGGCAAAGCCTACATTCCTCATGAATATGTTTTGTGCAATAAGATTTCAATAGTCAAACCTAAGGTGATGTAGTGGTCCAGCATTCTGATTTGACACACGGCGACGCCTACTGGACAGAACCGTGCCCAGAAGGGGAAGAGACGTGTGAACCCTGGCATTAGGAACTCTTTTTATTCTATATCTTGATATCCCATCTGATGATGGTGGTTGGTCTTGAGGATGTGCGTGGTTCTCTTAAACAAGCAAAACTTTGACACTATATAGGTTCCAAAAGCAAGCGTTAAAAAGCCACAATAGAATACAGAAAAGGGTGTAAAAAACAGCAGCACTAACTCATGATGCATTTGGAAACTACCCAACACGTTAAATCTGAAGGGATAAATAAGAAGCTGTTTAGCGTGCGATCTTCGATCGAGGGTTATAGCGATTTGTACGTGGTATGAAGAGGGCCAATTGTCATTGGACGGGTTTTTGGCCTGCCGATAAATCCGTAACCCCGGGGAACATGTTTAGGCCTCTCACATTTAGCACCTGTACATAATGTAGTATATCTACCTAGTGAACAACCGCTGATGGTCCTGAATGTCCGTAAGAGTCGATCAAGTCCCACTTTTCCCGGCGGTGGCCCGCTCGCCGCCGGCCGCCGGAGGGTTTCTGTCTCCACCCACCTACTTAACCCCTCCCCCACGTCAGTATTTGGAGCTTCAAGCTGATAAGGGCAGCCTCTATATTCTTATCTGAAAAGCTTCCCCTCCCTCGTTCAAGCAACCAAACCTTCCTCAAGCTCGTTTCATTCAAGAGCTATTCATCATGTCACACTCTCACGACGGTCACTCCCATTCCCACGATGGAGGCTTCAATGCTGTTGAGCATGGCCACTCGCATGAGATCCTCGACGGCCCTGGAAGCTTCCTGGGTCGTGAGATGCCAATCGTAGAAGGTCGAGAATGGTCTGAGAGAGCCTTCACCATTGGCATTGGAGGGTAAGGCTCTCTAACTCGATCGTAATGACAAAGCTGACTTGATTAGTCCCGTCGGCTCCGGAAAGACTGCCCTCATGCTCGCCCTCTCCCTCGCTCTCCGAAAGGAATACTCCCTCGCAGCCGTGACGAACGACATCTTCACCCGCGAAGACGCAGAGTTCCTCACCCGAAACAAAGCCCTCCCGCCTCCTCGCATCCGTGCCATTGAGACCGGTGGCTGCCCGCACGCTGCTGTTCGTGAAGATATCTCCCAGAACCTCGCTGCATTGGAAGATCTGCACCGCGAGTTCGACACCGATATTCTCCTGATCGAATCAGGAGGCGACAACCTCGCTGCGAACTACAGTCGTGAATTGGCCGATTTCATTATCTACGTTATTGATGTCAGCGGCGGCGATAAGATTCCTCGAAAGGGTGGCCCTGGTATCACGCAGAGTGATCTTCTGGTCGTAAACAAGACTGATCTCGCTGAAATTGTTGGCGCTGATCTCGGTGTGATGGAGAGAGATGCTCGAAAGATTCGAGAAGGTGGACCAACAGTCTTTGCACAGGTGAAGAAGGATGTTGGCGTCGATCACATTATCAGACTAATCAAGAGTGCATGGAAGGCCAGTGGTGCAGAGGAAGAGAGACGGAGTAAGGGAGGTCCTAGACCAACAGAGGGTCTGGAGCAGCTGGAGTAAACATTCACATATATATCAAAAAGGACACTATTGGAAATAGTCATATAAGAGGAAAGGAAAAACGCCAACTTTTAATTCTAAAGGTATACTGGGTGTCATGTCTATGCCTGGTCATCCATCATCATATCGCCGTCAGCTTGCACTGCGCTGGGCTCGATCTCCAATAAGGGTCCCTCAACGGGGGCAGCATTTCGAGGCCACACCCGCTTATACAGACTGACGCCGATGGAGTCTTGAGGGTTAATACGTCCATCGAATGTCGCCTTGAAGTAGCCGTGTGTACCGAGAGGCTCCTTGACGAAACCGCTGCGGCCTCGCTTGGTCCATAGAGGCAGAGCCTTGAACCACTCCACATCCTCTCGGTTGAAGAACATATATCGGATGGTGACGATCTTCTTGTGAATATGGTAAGGATGACCAGTGAGGATAATGCGCTTGGCGATGACGCGAGATGTGGATGGTGGTAGAGCGGTTCCTGTACCGATGAGCGAAAGGCCAATGTGAGGACCCTCCTCGTTCTCATCCTTCTCGACCTCCTCAGCTGTGGTTCGCTTGAAGAACAGAACAGGCACAGCTCCCCATGTTAGGGGACCCATGAAGGTCGCAATAGCTGATTGACCGGGGTGGAGGAATCGGCAGTACTTGTGAACATCGTTCGGTGTCTGCCCAGGCTGGGAGAACAGAGGCTTGATCACCATTCGGCGAGGTCCGCACTGGACAATGAGCTCCTCCTTGGCCTTGATAGACTTGGTGAAGTCAGAGCTGAGATTGAAGAGGTAGTTGACAGCCGTCTTCTTATTCTCATGTCGTAGAAGAGAAAAGAGAGTGAGGGGCTTCTTGGGGTTGTAGGTCTTCTCCTGAATAGGGGAGATGCCCTTGACGTAGATGTGAACACGGGTACCAGGCTCAACACCACCGACCAAAGCCTCTCTTGTTGCTTGAGATTTTGAGGATTGATAGTTCGGAACTTGAAGAAGACGTCTCCACTCCTCAGGTTCATGTGCGCGGTCCTCATCCTCCTGCCAGGTACTGGTTCGTAGACTCTTCAGACCACGGTATCTGGCGAGACGCTCTCGAGCCAAAACGTGAGGGTGCAACTCAATTTCATCAGGAAACTCCATATCATCTTCAACCTCGTTTCGCTTTCCAGCTCGATATTGCTCAAGTTGCTTAGCATCCTCCTCCTCATCTGGCTCAATCATCATCTCCGATTGAGGATATTCTGAGGGAGCACCCTCGGTAGCGGGTGCAGGGGCATAACCCTCAAGACCATCTTCAGGACGGGCCTCATCGCCCGCCTCATCCTTCATCTCAAAGTCCTCCATATCGGACTCTGAGTCAGAGACATCCTCCAGATACCAGGCTGACTGGTAGTTGGATGTACCCTTGGGAACTTTCTTCTTGATCTTTCTTGCTTCGGCCTCCTCATCTGAGAAGTAGTGGTGGTCATCCAGAAGAACACCCTTCTTCTCAGTGGCATCAGTTGTCATAGCGTCATCAGCGCCGTCCATCATGACCTCCTCGGGAGCCAGCTCCACTAAGTCATCACGGTCCTCGGAAGGCTCCTCCAGTAGCTTGCCGGCCTCTTCAGGGTCAACGGTCATCTCCTCTCCCTTCTT
Organism: Fusarium sp. NRRL 25184; assembly: GCA_013755755.1. Lineage (NCBI taxonomy): Eukaryota > Fungi > Ascomycota > Sordariomycetes > Hypocreales > Nectriaceae > Fusarium > Fusarium sp. NRRL 25184. The sequence goes on along the minus strand of JABSSZ010000114.1, from coordinate 23,784 downwards.
CTTGACCTGCTTAGGCAGAGGAGCAGCCTCAATCTTCTCAATCTGGAAAGTTCCCCAGTCGCCGACCTGAATAAGACGGTCGGCCTTGAGGCCCTTGCCTCGGACAACACCGGTGATCACTGTTGAGTCGGACTCTGAGTAGGCGAACTTGACATCCTCCGCAAGCATCCAGCTCCTCTCGTCTCTCCATCGGATACCCTTTGGTGTTGTGCTGCATAGTGATCGCATAAGGTTGGCACAATCTTGTCGGTTCTCGATGCTGTAAAGCTTCTCTTGCTCGGGGTGGAAATGTGTGATGAAAGATCTGAGTGAGACCAGGACACTTTGTCGCTGCTTCGCGGGCTCAACCTTGTCAAGACCTTCAACGATGGTGAAGAGGGTGGACATGCCCTGGCTCTCAACACTTCGCAAGATCAACTCTCCAAGTTCATCAACCTCAACGTTGGCGGACAGAACGACAATGACGAAATCGGCAACACGGGCAGCATCGAGGCAGGCGTTCAAGTCTCGCTCGATAGGGATGTATTGTAATTTTTGCTTGAATCGGTCGACTGTGACTCGGTAGTTGCCACTCTCGCTGTTGTCCTCGATGTCGACGCTGTTGTTCAGCTGCTTGATCGCAGCGTCAAGGTCGGTTCCAGCGCATAGGGGAATCACGGCGACATGTCGAGGAGCGCCATCTTTTCCAGCGAAAACCGAGGTTTCCTTAACATGCTCTTTGTGCTTGTTCAATCGGGCCTGTTTGGCCTGGTTTCGTCGGTCGAATTTAGACATGACTTGCTGATGAGGAGTTTTCCTATTGCCCTTTTCGTCGGCAACTCGGCCTTTTCTATGTCAGAATTGGGAAAACAATAAAATTTAGGCAAGGAATCTCACCCTTTGCGCGGTCCCTCAACTCATGCTTAGAAGCAGCCCGTGACTTGAAAGCCTTGTGTGTAACCTTTGTGGTAGGCCTATGAGAATGAGCCACAGCGACGGGCATTTTGCTCTCGCCACCGGCTTTGAATCGAAATGGTAACGAAGCCAGATTGAGGGACAGAAATATCGAATTGAGATTTCTGTACAAATTGTAGGTAAAATGATGGCAATATCGTCGATATTCTAGGCGGTGATGGCGGGGTTAAATCCAAAATAATTTTTGTGCCTATCGATAGCGGCGTATTAGTGGGTGACATAAAGAACCCTGATTGTTAGATGGAAGCTGAGACTTGGGGGAAGTAACAAATTCGTTACTATATCTCGCGATTCTACATAACGGAACACATAGAATGATTATATCTATAGTCTGCAGTTATTTCAAGTCTGACTTGATTATATCGATCGCAGCCCAAGTCAATGAGCATAACTTTGTACCTGTTAAAACTGATACTGGAAGGGCCGTTTATTCTGTCAACTAGCAGTGGGGCATCTCACCCAATAGACTTGACACGATAAGCGGTGAATTTTTTTGTCGATAAGGAAAGTTGTATGCCAATCCATCTGCCATCCAATTCAAAGTTGCCCTTCTTCCAGTTGAGCGCGTTGACAATACGAAAATATGGAGGTCGACACAGCTGATGCGCCCACTTCAAAGGTGCGCGACAATGGCGCGCTCGCCGTTCAAGGCGCCAGAACAGAACTCGTTCCCCGTCATGAGCGAGAACGTGCTCGCCGAATCCGAGAAGCACACAAAGCCTACGGTCGAGGGAAGAAGGTCAACATCAAGGCTATCAAGGACAAGAAGCTTCGAAGCAACATGAAGCGCCTTGAGGGCAAGTACCAGGATGCTGCGCTGAAAGCTAAAGACGCCGAGATTCTGCTCGAGAACACATCTGGCTTTCTCGAAGCTGAGGACGAGCTCGAACGAACATACAAAGTCCGACAAGACGATATTACTTCCGATATTGCTGTGGGGACTGCGCAAAAGCGATTCGGGCTCAAACTGGACGATCTGGGACCATATCACTTCGATTACTCGAGGAATGGGCGGGACCTATTGCTCGGTGGTCGAAAGGGTCATGTTGCGACGATGGACTGGCGAGAGGGTAAGCTTGGTTGCGAATTGCAGCTGGGTGAGACCGTGAGGGATATTAAGTGGCTACACAACAACCAGTACTTTGCTGTTGCGCAGAAGAAGTATGTTTATATCTACGATCACAATGGCGTGGAACTGCATACTTTGAGGAAACACCAGGAGGTGTCTCATATGGAGTTTCTGCCATACCACTACCTATTAGCGACAATCGTGAGTTTCACCTTTTCTACTTACTACATGCACAACTAACAATGCCAGGGCTCTGTTGGTTTCCTCAAGTATCAGGACACATCAACAGGACAATTAGTCGCCGAAATTCCCACCCGATTAGGTCAGCCATGTTCCCTCAAGCAGAACCCTTGGAACGCTATTCTACATGTCGGTCACCAGAACGGAACAGTTACACTATGGTCGCCCAACACTCAAGATCCTCTTGTCAAATTGTTAGCGCATCGAGGACCCGTACGAGATTTGGCCATTGATCGTGAAGGTCGATACATGGTATCAGCTGGTCAGGATCAGAAGATGGCAGTCTGGGATCTGAGAATGTTCCGAGAGGTCAACAACTACTTCACACGCCAGCCTGCTTCTTCACTGGCAATTTCAGATACTGGCTTGACAGCTGTTGGATGGGGTACTCAGACCACAATCTGGAAGGGACTTTTCGACAAGAACGCCCCCGTTCAAGAAAAGGTGCAAAGTCCTTATATGGCCTGGGGTGGTGAGGGTAAGCGCATTGAACGTGTGCGCTGGTGCCCCTTTGAAGATGTTCTCGGTCTTGGTCATGATTCAGGCTTCTCGTCCATCATCGTCCCCGGCGCTGGTGAAGCCAACTACGACGCTCTGGAAGTAAACCCCTTCGAGACCGCCAAACAACGACAAGAATCCGAAGTCAAGGGTCTGCTGAACAAGCTTCAGCCCGACATGATCGCCCTCGACCCCAACTACATCGGAAACCTGGACCTGCGATCCGACAAGCAGCGCCGCGCAGAGAAGGATCTCGACACCCCAGCCACAGATATCGCCGAGGAGATCCGCAAGCGAGCAAGAGGCAAGAACGGCGCGCTCAAGAAGTATCTGCGCAAGCAGCGAAAGAAGAACATCATCGACGACAAGAGATTGCAGGTGGACGAGATCTGGAAGGAGCAGCAGGCAAAGAAGGACAAGAAGCAGCTCGAGGCGGAAGCGGATCTGGGACCGGCGTTGGCGAGATTTGCGAAAAAGGAGTAATAGAGTTGGATGTACAAAAGCGAATAATACCCTTTATCACAGAAAATATGCTTCATTTGTGTGAAAAATATGGGGTTTTCTATCATATCCCCGCGTGAATGTCTATTTTGCAGTACTTTTACATATCCGACCCAATTCGTAATCCCATACGTGTCTTCGTGTATCCCCAAATCCTTTCTATTCTTTTGGAGTCTTCACCCTTTACAGCAGCTTCAGACCACCAGTGACCTGGTCAACAAGGCTTCTAGGCGCAGGCCCAACGCCCAGCACTGTCATGCTGCCTGCCTCAATCTGTGTTCGGCCAGCATCCTGGATAACCTCAGCTGTGATGCCAAGAGACCGAGCCTTGCGTCGAAGCTCGAGCATCTCATCCTGACTCTTGACTTGCACAGCGATCTTGGCCTGACCGAGACGTTCCCAGCGCTTGAGGATCTGAGATAGGGGAGAGTTGGCGGGGGCGCGAGAAAGCGTTTTGTAGCATGCGAGGGTTGCGTGAGAGCATTGAGCAGCGATTTTGCCTGCAACACATACTGTTAGCACTCTGCATGGAAAATTTCAAGAGCAATCGTGGTAACATACCCTTTGTCATGCCCAGATCTGTTCGCACTACGAGAACAAGCTTGCACTCCTCTCCATTGTCCTTCAGAAGAGGCTCCTTCTCCTTATCACCATTCTTCAGACCCTGCTTCTTATCGGCGTCAGCGCCATTAGCCCAGTTGGGAGCATGATCAAGAATAGTGTCATCCTCGTCGATATCGCTTTCGTCACTCTCAACAGGATCGTGTATGTTGCGCCGGCGCTCCTCGAACAGAGAGGGCGGGATGAGGTAGCCTCGGATAGTATAGATACCGAAAGCGTAACCGGTGAGGAGGGCCACGACGGCCGTGGAGATGATTACTCCTGTTTGTTCGCCTGGGTTCATCGCCATGGTTGAGGGTGAGGAGGAGGATTTGAGGTTGTGATGCTGTTTTTGGTGGTTTCAGTGATGGATCCAAGTGCTGTAGGTTGACGTTGGTTACATCACGTGGGGCAGCAGCAAGTATCAATGAAAATCGATTTCATGAGCGTTTCAAAGCCCGGCCAAGATCATGTTTTCAGCTTTATTCATTGCTTGACTTTTTTTTATCTGTCATTTCGATTTTCTAATAATCCGTTAAATCGATAATTACCATGATACATTGCTTCCGGTGCAGCCGTCTTTATCTCTGCCTAGTTGACCCTGTTGTAACCAACTATCTGTGTCCCATCTTGTTATACACTATCCACATGAGACTCGCCTCATTGGAATTAAAACGCTCAAAATGACATCAATTATTTTCTGAAACTCCTTACATTACCAATACACCGCGTTGAATGTATCCTGACTCATCGACCAAAGGGTGACATCCAAACATCTTGGAAAAGTCGTTCAGACAGGCACTTCTGGCCTCCATGTGACCCTTCTTCATACTGATGCCAACTTTAGGAACAAAGTTGACATATTTCTCATGTCCGTTGATTAGGAGAGGTCCTTCGCCAGTGAGCAGCCCGTGGACGTAGTTCATGGCAAGATCCTCGCAGTTGAAGCCCTCATCGACATACTCTCTGATCTGTGTCATGATCGTGTCGTTGGAGGAGTAGTAGTCGAGAAACGACACATGTGAGAAAGCAAGATTGGTCAAAACCATGTTATACTCATCCTCTCCCCATCTGCTGGAGCAGAATGTGTATTTGTGGTATCCAAAGGTATCGACGGGTGTGCATCGAGCGAGTGCACCGACCATTCGATTCCTGCCAAACTTGCGCCATGTTTGGAAGACGAACTCGAGATCGTTCGGGTGATAGTATACATCATCGTCTGAGAGCAGAATCGCTTGTGTCTTGTAATCGGGATCGGGCCAGAGCTTCTCGTTGAGACTGTTGCGCTTCGATTTTCGAAATCGGACGGGGACTCCGTGTTTTGAAACATAGTCATCCGGGGGATAGTTTTCGAGATCGTTCCAGACGACGACTATTTCGAGAAGTGAGGGGACTTCCTCGCTCAAGATAATGTTGAGCGTTTCTTGAAGTTCCTTCGGTCGACGATACGTTTGCATAGCAATTCTGGAAGACGATCATTGTTAGCATTCTACCAACGAGACCGGAAAGAGATTCAGAAACGTACGTAAACTTGTCGTCCATCAGATTCTCGTATTTCTTCTGTGAAGCCTCCCATATGTCTCTCGTTCCATTGATCCCCTTACTCTGGCATGTGGGATATCTCGAGATGTGGCTGACTAGTTTCGGTATAAAGAAACCAGCATTCGTCAACTTTGCCAAAACAATAATGAACGTAAGAGCAAAGAACACAGCAGATGTAATAGTCGCCGCTCTTCGAAATGCTCTCGATTTCACGACCTTTGGCGTACGAAGCTTCACCCACTCAATCTTGTCTGCCACCCTGTTCCTCAGGGGCAGAGTCTTCTCCATGAAGGAGGAGCTTGAAGGCTTCAACATTGTTGTTTGTGGCAGAAGCCGGGAATGCTGTCCCATGATACCTTTGGGTAACGCTATTTAAAGGGGAAGCGTGTTCTCAAGGGAGAGCACACGAGCACACGGGAGAGGCGTCTGGTATGTGTCGGCTGCGAATTATTAGGCAAGATAACCAATTCGATTTGTTGGAATCTTGGTATATGACTCGGATTCGAATCATAAGTGCATGATGGCGGACTTGGCACGCTTGAGGAGAATGCGAGCTGAGATTAGAGGCGAGAAAGGAGAAGAAGCAAACATGAGCAGAGGGGACATGAACAGACAGCGGGTCGATATCATGAAGAACAGAAGTAAAAAGGACATTTCTTTCTTGGCATCGACTTAGACAAATACATGCTCCCTTGCTTCAAACTCCCCCCTTTGATGGCAACCAAAATCAAGTCTAAATCTAAGCCTAAGTCTAATTCTAGGAAATTATAGTGCAGGTCTTGGCAATCTTCCGCAAGGGAATGTACACACTACCAATGATAGTAAAGTGTTGTCGCACGTAGAGACATGTTTATTTAATCGCCGTGCATCTTCTCTCAGCAAATCGGTTGACCTGATGCTACGGCTCACGGCTGTGGTTCGTCTCTTCCAATGTCTTCCGCTAGACTCGACGGGGAAAGGAGACGGCGATCTTGGTTGTGGGATGTTATGTTATCGCAGCGACCATCCCGTGACTGTTGCACTCCTGAATTAAATATCAGGAGTTTAGTTTTAGTCTATTTTATTTAGAGGATAATTAATTCAATAGTTTACGCTTCGAGAATTATGCCAAGTCCGTAGAACCTTGTCTCGTAGATCAAAGTCCGATAATAACCCCTGTATTTCCATCGTTAGCGGCTGAGCGCCACTATCAAACCCTCCCCTGCATGCGCGTACGTGCTTGTGATCCTCCCCCACTTTGCCGATGTCAAACTCACAACCAGTCTAACATTACACAACATAACTGCTGATATCTTGGCATCATGAGCGCAAATAAGGCCCTCATAGTCGGTATATCGGGGTGCTCCTCCAGTGGGAAAACTACCCTTGCACGGCTACTGCGCGACATTTTCCCCAATACTTTCATTCTTCATGAGGATGACTTTTATAGACCTGAGAATGAGTATGCCACCATTAATATTTCAACATCATTTATATCTAACTTTTATAGGCTACCGACCAAAAACGGTCTCCTAGATTGGGACTGTGCTGAGGCCCTTGATATCCCGGCTATGGCCGAGTCCCTCGCTTATATCCGTCAACACGCTGCCTTTCCTGTAAGTCATATATCTTCGGTCATGGTGTTTATGTCTGACTTCATCTTTTAGCCTACCCTTGATTCCAAAGAAGATCAAAACTCTGTGGGCAAGTGCCCTGTATCAGAAGCCAGCATCGCGGCCCAGCGTACCAAAGTCGATACCGCTCTAGGCCCAGACCATCCTCTCCGTAAAAATCTCCGTCTATGTCTCCTCGATGGCTTTCTTCTCTATTCACCCTCTATGGCTGCTATAAAGCCCAACTTGGACATCAAACTCTTCTTACGCACAACATACGAGAAGGCTAAGAAGAGAAGAGAAGCCAGAGACGGATATGTCACCCTGGAGGGCTTCTGGGCAGATCCTCCTGGTTACGTTGATAAGATCGTCTGGCCTAACTATGTAGAAGAGCATGCCTGGATGTTTGAGGATGGCGATGTAGAGGGCAAGTTCAAGACGGATGTTTTGGATAAGGAGGGCATCAAGGTACTGAGTGATATGAGTGCTGATGGAGATATTGAGAGGACATTTGAGTGGACAGTAGATACGATTTTGGAAGAACTTGGAAAGCAGGTATAGATGATCTAGGGTATCTATCTAGGTATCTCCAAGCCATGTCTAGTCCTATCCTTCTTGATCTACTCTCTCCAAAAGAGTTCCCGCATCTCAGGCCTCAAAATTTCTTAAACCTTTTCTCTTCTGGAAGATCAGCTATCTTGTGATCTTCTGAAACGTCAACTGGTCTCTTTTTGCTTGGAAGGTCGTCCGATGTCTCCTCGTCTGAGAACCCGATCAAATCCTCCTCCATGGGATGATGGCCTAGATCCACTTCCTTTGGACGGTCGACCGACATCTCGTCGTCCGAGAAATCGATCAAATCCTCCTCTGTGGGCCCATGAGCTAACTCCACTTCCTTTGGGTGGGCGGCCAACTTCTTCGTATTCTCGTTCTTCAGTGGCTCGACCAACGACTTCGTCTTCTTCTCTTTCTTTGGAGGAACGACCGGCTCCTTGTTCTCCAGATTATCAGTTAGGATACCTTCCATTAGTTGATCAGTTGACTCCTTCTCTGGCCAAGTATCGACTGTGGCCTCGTCCTGTTTCTGTGCAAGGTTATCTCTCGGCGAGGCGTGTCTCTGATCCTCTTCCTATGAGGTATCCATGGTATCTTGTTGCTGATCTACCGCATTCATCTCCCTTGTCAAAAGTCGGATCGCATTCTCCGCAGCTTTGGTCATAGCTTCAACCTTGTTGAGAGAACCTTCGATTTCTCCTACCAATCGCTCTCCAATTGTGACTCCACAACTCCATCGAGCCTCGGGTTCCTCTATCAGGGCTGTGGTGTATTTCATCTTTTGTTTATCAGCGAACTTGCCAAGTTCCTCTTTTGGATGTTGAACGTGTATGCCCTTCTTGATAACTAGTTCCAGATAGTCCATTACCTGGAATGTTTCAAGAACACGCGTGCATTCTTCGATGGATCCCGAGTCAATCCAAACGGCACCGAGAAGAGCTTCAAGCATGTCCGAATAAAACTTTGTCGGGTGAAGCCGTGCGAGTAGCGCCCAAGGGTAGTTACCAGCGCCCCAAAAAGCTTCGACAAGCTCCTGTCGCATGGACTCGAATTTCTCCTCGGTTTCTACCATGACATTGGCCATTTCGGAAGAGTTAAACCTCATGAACTTCCAAAGTGGAAGTGCAGTAGTTTTGGTATCAAGCTCACCATCGGGCCTGACTTCCAAGTCTTTTCGTTGGATAGAGTTGACTAGATTCACAAATGAAAGGAACTCTCCATTCACAATGGCAGTTTTGATCATATGAAGGCGACCAGTAGGAATTGGCGGATCGTGCTGAAACATTTTGGTGACAACGATATAATCCAGAACAGCGTCCCCCAGAAACTCGAGCTGCTCATAGGATCTTTCCTGCATGGCTGTAGCATATGAAGCATGAGTAACTGCTTCGATCAGCAGAGACTTCTTCTTGAATTTATACTTAATCAGGTCTTCAAGGGGTTCAAGGTTACTGGGAAGCTGTACGTCGCTAGGAGCTGCAGCAAAGAGAATCTCTCTAGCCACGCCCTCTTGATGCCAGTTGCAGCTGTCGCCCAAAAAGACTGAAATGCATTTAAGGGCCTTGGCTATCCCTCCGTCTTGGTAAGAGGCTCCGATAAGTGCCTCTACAACATCGGCCAAGGTCTTCGACCCACGCACTGGCGCGGGTCGAGGGGCAGGTTTCTCTTTAAGAATGTCATCAAGATAGCGTGGCCTCCATTTCAATGAGGTGAAAGCCTTCGAAAGAATGAACTGCGAGAGCCCTTTCTCAAGACACACTCGTTGGAGTCGTTCATTGGATACGAGCCGATCTTTAAAATGATTCAGAAGGCCTTCGGGCCAGGACGGGTCTGTGATTTTAGTTAGTGTATCGACCTCCACAACAAGGGGGTAACTCACGTTCAGAATAAGCCTGAGTGACGGTGCAAAACTTCAAAATTGAATCGCCCAAAAACTCAAGTCTCTGGTAGTCGACAGGCTCACAAGCACTAGGCGAGCTTATGGCCTCGAGCACCAACTGCAAATTCTCGATGCCAACTGGCTTCAGAAGTGTAGAAGATAATTCAGATGCAATAAGCTGCACCTCTAGCTCATGTATGATATGTGGAATTAACAGGCCGCACTTGACGACTCGTCTCTTGACCCTATCAACACGGGCATAAGAAATGGGAAGCACACACTCGTAAGGTTTGGTACTTGACTTGGCCTGACCATCTTTCGAATCATGAAGTAAGTCGTGCCGAGGACCCCATTTTTCAAGAACCAGATACTCTTCATTCAATGGTCCTTTATCATATTCATGAAATGGGCGTTGAACATCACCAATTCCAGGCTTTGAGGGAATCGTGCCGACGTAGTGAAACGGCGTTTTGTATCGGTCTCGCACGAGAATTCTGTGTTTCTTCGCCTCTTCCACCCCATGTCCGCTAAAGGGTAATGCACCAATGTCATCCCGGGCGACGTGGGGGTCAGGAAAGATGGATCTACTGGCCATGGACATCTTGATAACATGCTCGCGATCTTCGACCGGCCAGCGGTGCTGAAAGTTCATAGCCAAGAGAGCCGAAGTTTGATCTGCTTCTTTTGAAGATATCTCATCGGGTATATCGTCAACCCTATCGCATACGATGGACCACTTGGAGCCATTCCCAGGGTATAACGTGATCTTTCGAGGCAGGTCAATCAGAGCAGGTAACATGACGTTAAATGAACTAGGGCCGGGAAACTCGTCATCGGTAAAATCGAACAAGTAGAATTGCTTATCGCAACCCGACTTCCAGCGTTGGGCGATCTGGACCCAGGGGTCGAATAGGGGCTCCGGTATTAGGTCGGTCTTTTCTTCCACCTTCTCTGACCTAGCATTGAGAGGGGCCAGGTTATCTGTGACCAGCCCTGCTTCGTACAGAGCGACGTATGCCCGAAACGCGGCATCTCTCATCGCATTCCGTTCAGACTTCCACCCGCAAGCGCTTTTGAACTTACGAAGGTTGAGTGGCAACCCTCCTGGCAAGGTAACCGTAGCTCTCAAGATCGGTCCGCCGTATGGAGTCTCTTCTTTATGGAAGACGTAGTCGGGGAGCTGGTCGCCATACTCTGCGCGGAAAACAGTTTGACAAAAGCGATCCAGGTGTTGTCGAGCATTGTCGAGGTCGAGCCGTGCTCCTGTGTTCTTCACAATATAGTAAGTGGAATCAATCTCCTCCGCCCGTGCCTGTTCATCCAATCGAGCCAACTCTCGTTGGTCATCTTCATAACGCTCCTTCATGCCTTTCTCCAGTTCTTCCCAGGCGCGGGTGTCTGTACTTGAGCTCAGCAAGGCAATCATCTTGGACTCCTGCATTCGAGCTCGTCCACGGCGCTGGATGAATGACTTGAGGGTAGCTATCTCGTCGAAGGACACAACTAGGTTGCATGCAGGAACATCAATGCCTTCTTCTAAGACACTGGTAGCCACCAGGAGATTGATAGCCCCTGATCTAAAATCATCGAGGACCTGAGGGCCAGGGCCACTGGAGTACTCATAGACTTTCTTTTTCTGGAATCCGTAGCTCGAAGCCCCGACTATTGCACCGACGCGGTAACGGTCTCGAATAGGGGGGTAGTTGTTGAGAAGCTCGCAAAGTGCATGCGCCGCGGTTCGTTCCTTGACGAATACGATTCCGACTACTTGGTTCTCGGCCACAAGAAGTTCATGGATCAGTCGGTTAACTTTTCGTGAGACAGTTTGGGCGGTTGGCGGTGAGTTGTCAACGACACCGATGTTAATTCGGCGCAAGTGTCCTGCAAGATAGGTCCTGTCCTCGTTAGACCAAGCATCGGTGAAAGTACCGTACGCGTCGATTCTGTCAAGAAAGGTCTTGATCATCTCTGAAATGTAACGGTCGACTGCCCAGCTGCCAAGCTCGGCAAGGATTTCTCTGGCCTTGTTCCAAAGGCCTTTGATTTGTTGTTGCGAGAAGGTGTCGTGCTTCATAATCACGTTCATTAACTTTTCCCTCTTCCTTTCATCTTTGGCGACAAGAGCCTTTAACTTTAGAACCTCAGGATCCTTTGCGATGTCCATGTTCGAGTATTCTGATTGCAGTTGTTGCATCAGTGGCGTACGGGGAGGGATCTTCGTAACATCGTAGAGTGAGCGAACGAGGTGAGGCTTGCTGACATGCTTGAGTAGTTGCTCTCGATGAGTGGTTGGAGTAACACAGATAGCGTCCATTGTATTCTCTAGTTTCTCGATCTCCTTAAGATCTGATGAGATAATGGGACTGGCAGTCAAGCCAAGTATAGCAGGTACTGGCAAACCCGCGTTCTTGTGTCGATGGTAGAAGTTCATCATGATCTTTCGCCCAGAGCTGTTCTTAACGCAATTATGGACTGCCACTGGTTAACAAGAGTAATTATAAGGTGAACGGCCACTTACCTTCGTCAAATACTATTAAAGCGAGCATGTCCATTGTGACAAAGGCGTGGTCAAGAGCATCGCGCAAGATGGAGAATGTAGATACGATGACACGAGTGCCCTTGAGAATTTGAGGCCAAACTTCTGGCGACCATGCATCGATGTTGAGCTGCCCCGTAAGCAGTCTCATGGGCACCGATGGCATTTGTCTATTGATGACATTGAACTGTTGCTCACAGAGGCTAACGGTCTTCCCTAAGAACCATACAAGCTTTCATATTCAGTGACTGGTCATTGAATTGTTCATTGATCCACGAACCTTGTTGGGTGAACTTCTCTCGAGTTCCGCTTGAATGCGAAGGACGGCGCTGTAGTGTTCAGTCAACGAACGTCTCGCTCCTAGAACACTCTGCGATGAACATACACTTGGGTCTTTCCACTGCCTGTATCCATCTGATAATTGTTAGACGATACGATTCGAACAAACGATGCCTGAAGGTACTTACTGCGACAATCACGTTTCTCTTCAGGCTCTGCTCCAACATCTCTCGCTGGTAGGCACGAGGCTTGATGCCGTCCGGGACTAGAGATCCATCTTTGGACTTGTTTGCGGCCTTTTTCTTTCCATTCAGGGCCTTGTCGGTAGGGAACACGGTCACTGTTTCCTCGACATCGATCATTGGTGATGGTGTCGAGGCGGTAGCAGGACTCTCCGACCGTGATGAATCTGCACTCCCACTGTTGGGAGACTGCTCTTGATCGATTTCCATCATTTTACTATCATGTGGTAGTAGTGAATAGCAATTTTGATGTCTTGAGAGTGCCAAGTGTTGAGGTATTCTGGTGCGCTTTGGTGAAGTTATCTTCACACAGGAGATGGACTGGTGGAAAGCTAAAGAACGAAAGAAGGTTTGCGGGTAGTGTTTTGCTTTCTGCAGCATGACAAGGAAAAAGGAAAAGTCTCTCAAGACAAGAGAAGTTTAATCAAGAGAGATGGTGGGAGGCCCACCGAGAGATGTTGGTGTAGGAAGCACTGATTCACAAGCACTCGAGAGTGCAGAGGGACTGCGCAAAATAGCAATTGTGCTGTGCATCTGTCACTACTGAGCTGAACAAGGAGATGATATCCTCCCCATCACTTCGAAATGACTGCTAAAAAGCCAATTAGAACAACAATTCATATTTCCATGCATCACTAGACACTTCTCCATGTATTTTTATGTCCGACTCCCTAATAGAATTGCTAGCAATTGGGTGTTCTAGCACCGGAGTGCTCTGTAGTCTGCCAATGCAGGGGGTAAGATTAGCACCGTTCATTCTCACTACCACGCTGAACAGGCACCAAGAACACAATGTAAATGCAAGAAAGTCAAGAAAAACAGGAAATCCTCCGCTGACCAACAGTTTCTTGGGGTTCATGGTAATCCTTTTTCTTTTCGCCGTGCTTTTCATCCATTTTGGTATAAGCTGACGTTCCAGTGATCAAGTGACAATATTCATCTGGAGCTGCCACAGACAGACTTTCATCGCAGCTTCACCGTCGACCTACCACTGCCAAGCTGGAGACGCCCTTCCACGAGCCATCAACATCTCAACTTCCTTTGCAATTATTTACATTCACTGACATCCCAATAGTCATGGATCTCCCAGTACGGGGCCCTTCCTCAGATCAAACCATGGCGCTATACGCAACTGGCTTCAATGCGTGGAACCAGCTCACATTCGACCCTTCGCCAGCGGACGAAGAGCCTGACGACGTATTCACTTTCACAAAAGTATTGGCGGCTAGGTCTGTTGGACTAATTGCTTCTGAAATGAGCTATACTGCGGGTAGGTCTTTTGTTCTGAAACATGGGTCCCTTTCTAACACTCTCAAGTACAACAAGATACTTCTTGGGCCATCGCAGGATCATCCCCTGGCCAGCTTCTTCACCGTGAAGATAACCAAGGAATTCTATTCGACTCTCCAAGTGCTATTTCAGGGGATGGAAAGGTCTTGGCTGTTCAGGGCTCGGACTGTTCACCCTCAAATCAAGTTATTGTTCAGTACCCGTCCTTGGCAGCATGGAAAGCCAACAAGAGTACCGATTCATGGCCTTGCGAGGCTCCTGTCCGCCAGATAAGGGCTTACGACGCTGGCTTCATTATTCTTCTCGAGGATGAGACCGTCTTAAGCTGTGGTGACCCACGATTCCGAGACTGCCTTGGCCGTGAAGTTGGCGAGTCCTGGTTAGCATTCATGAACAACTACAGAAAGGCCATACTGACCGTGTTGTTAGCCCTGCCAACGAACCTGGAATCATACAAGATCTGAGTGATCTCGGCGAGCCCATCAAGAAGATTGCAACAGCGGGATACACAGCTGCAGCTTTGACAGAGAGTGGCGGATTGTATCTCTGGGGCATGGCAGCCCCTGGCTCACAAAGCCGACACAACGTATTTCAAGATATCAGTGAGCTACCAAATTACTTCGAAGTTGATGGAGACAAAGATGTGCAGGATATTGGACTTGGAGAATCACATGCCATTGCTCTTACGACTGATGGCTGCATCTACATTATAGGGAACAACACTAATGGCCAAATTGGCCTTGGGAAGGATGCTCAAGATCCAGTTTCATCATGGTCAAAGATAGATTTTACGCCCCCTGAGGGTTGGGCAATCGTTGCCGTTGAGGCTGGCCCCAGATCATCATTCATAGTCACAAAAAAGGTAAAGCAATCTCAAAGCCCATAATGAGCTGCTCTTCAATCAGAACCAGCTCTAGTGAGCCCAATGACCCTCTATTGTACAATGCTTCTCTTTGTGATCATTTGCATAAGGGCAATCATAGACTCGTCAGGTAATCCTCAATCTCTTGAGGGGTCAGCTTTCTGAACCGGGGTCCAACAGCCCCATCAACACCCTCAAGGCCCAGAAGATGGTCTGCGGGAGCACCGACAATACCTGCAATATGTTAGCAAGACTCTCACTCTCGACTCTTTCTGAAAACTTACCAATTTCGATGCTGTCACCGTTCATCTCACCCTCAATGTTGTCCTTCAGGGTCAACAGCGCAATGTGGATAGCATCCTCAAGCTCGAGCTCCTCCGAGTAGCGCTTTTCCAAGAATGTCTTGGCCTTTGTCGCACTCTTGCCAATAGCTGTAGCCTTCCATGGGTAGTAACTGCCAGAGGGATCGACCTGGTACAGCATGGGACCGCCCTTGTGAATACCACCGGTCTTTCGGTTGACCTTCTTCTCCTCGCTCTCCTCGGTGGTCTTGCTCTCCTCCTCAGGCTCGATGCCCTCATCCCAACCAGCAACCAGCAGACTCACACCATAAGGTCGAACACCAGCGGATTGGGTGGCCTCCTGCATCACTCGGGCGACGTCCTGCACCAATATTCTGGTAGGGGGGTACTCGTTGTAGATGCGCTTGTAGCCGGTATGTGAAACCTTGCGTGCTCGGTCCACCAATACTCGATAATCAGGGCCCATGCCAGAGTACACCATGCCGATGTTGGGGGTGATGTCGCTGATCTTGGAGAGGGAGCTCTGGTCGGCCAGAGGGGATGATGACTTCTTCTCGGTGGCAAGAACGATACCGTTGGTGGCTTGTGCAGGTTAGTAGGAGCTCATTCAAGATGCTGGAGGGAGCGCGAACCTTTGATGCCAAGGGCAGTGATACCCTGGTTTACAGCATTGAGGGCATACTCTATTTCGTCAAGTTAGTTCCAAAGCTCGGTTTGGTCATGAAACTTCAATACGCAAAATATATCGAAGACATCAGCAATTACGTACCAATCTGCACCAGCTTTCCGCTATAACTTTGTCAGTGATGATGCTCGCATATCAACAGTGTCGTCACCGAAACATACCTGGGTGAGAAAGTTGTGAGAGAGAAGGAGTATCGGTCCGCCATCGCTCAAGTTCCTGCTTTGGTAGAGTCGTTAAGAAAGAAGTGAGTGTTGAATTATGGGCGGTTATCGATTCGTGGGGTTGACGAGGAGATATCAAGCAAGGCTGCAACTGGAGCTCTGGTGTTTGGCCAAAGCAGCTGTAGCCTCTAGGCACACCCAGCTGCGCGTCGAGCTCGACCGCTGGGAGCTCTGAATGCGGGGCAACAGATTATCCGATCGCCGGCTAACAGAGTCTACGTACAGCATCTTATACTTCGTACCTATCCTGCCATTCAGATAGTCATTTATTAGACTTTCAATGAAATGAAGGAAATATTTATATACAAGCGACTTTCGAACTTCTACTCAAACTCTCACAACTCTTCCATCAGTTCCCCCCATTAATCCTGCAACCAAGATTGGATCCTCACCTCCATATTACTGGGATCATACTTTTCCCGAACCGCGCCAAGTTCCAGAGACTCCACACACAAAGCAGCTTTCTTCGTACGAGCTTGGTATCGGCTATTTCGGCTTCCTTCCTCCATCTTCTCTCGCAAGAAAAAGAGGCTGAGCTGTCCTCTCCATACCTGAGGTGACTTATCTCCTCGTTACAATCTTGGCGGGCGGCCAGGTGTTTCCCCCGCTCTCCTTGACATTTGAGCTTCGCAAAAACATGTAGGTTGCGCCTGAAACGCCTCCACGGCCCACAACTTTAGCACATTTCTATTGTGATACTATCACCTACTGCCGTTGCCCTTACTTCTCTTTACTTCCACAGGTTCACGTAATTCATCATGGAGACGCGCCCTACTTGGGATTGGTCCTCGGTTGGGGATACTTCTGCTCGACAGCCTGGAACAGAGCCACGTGCAGCGACACCAGAGCCAACAACGAGATGGGAATCTCCCCCAAAGCCCGACACTGCCTCTAACCAGGAGTCTCGAAGCGCGCCGAGAAATAGGCGCTACGGTCCACGCACATGTCGTATATGTCTCGACACTGAAGAGCCCAGGTTTCCTGAACAATCTACAACGTTTGGCATTTCTACAGGTTCATCTCGACCTACATACGTCTCCGACGACCCAGAATTGGGAAGGTTGCTATCACCATGCAAGTGTAAGGGTTCGCAGAAATATGTTCATGAAGGATGTCTCAACGCCTGGAGACTCGCAAACCCCATGGAAGCAAGGAACTACTGGCAGTGCCCGACTTGCAAGTTCACGTATCGCATTTCTCGACTCCACTGGGGCTCTGTTTTGAGCAGCAAGTGGGCACAGGTTGCTTTGACCGTCTGGTTCTGTATACTGAGCATTTTTGTCCTCGGATTCATCGCAGATCCCCTCTTTGATCTTTGGTCCGACCCAATTGGAACAATCGGCGAAACTGTCACAAGCGTGGTCACAGATATCGAGGCCTTGAGACAACCTCCACCACAAGTACCAACCTCGTGGTTCGAACACTTCGTTAAGGGCTTCTTCTCCCTGGGAATTGTCGGACTATTCAAGACGATGCTTACCGTGACTCCATTCCATTGGTGGCAGCTCCGAAGCAGCGGCGTGGCAGGCGGTGGTGGTAGAAGAGGAGGCACTGGCCGAAACCGTGTCGAGAACATCAACCTCATCTTTGTACTCATTGGTGCCTTCACATTCCTTGTGGGCATCTGGAAATTTGTTCAGAAGCTGAGTGCTCGCGTGCTCAAAAATGTGAGCGATAGGGTTGTTGATGTCGGTGAAGACGATGACGAAGATGAAGACATCGGCGATGGACCGAGTCAAGGAAGTAAGAAAGATCAATGAAGCTAAGAAGCTTTTGTTCCGAAGAAGTTTGTCGTTTCTATCGCCCCATATGCTTTTCATCGTGCATGTATTTGCACACTCTTAAGTTGCCTAGATCTTGCTCTTCCCTGTCAAGTCAACTAGTCTGTGTGCAAAGATTTACGCTCTGCTGTACCTTGGGTGAGAACCGTTTTGGCTCTTCGCTCGCTGGTCAGCATGAGATTATCAACCTTCATTCACGCATCGTGATGCTTTCGGGCGTTCGTAACGGTGTGAGGCATCTGCTGGGTACACTACCCTCGTACAGAAGCAGTGAGCAGATTGTCGAATGTTGGTTGATACATGCCTGTATTATTATATATCATGAATAAACGAGACCTCTACTGTGATCGTTATAGCCAATTGTTACCTCTTGATGGTCATGCTAAATGTTGCCTCTGTGTTGATCCCGCTGCCAGTTGCTGATGGAGTGCATATATGCTTTCCAACATCTTGTAATAACAATCAGCAGTCAATAATCTATCATCGGCTCCAACGCTGCTACTAGAAGAATGGTCTGATCAAGTATATGACAGCTTATATATAGATCAGACCTCAATACGAATTCATCGTATTCTCAACGCATGTTTCCTGACCTTATCATGTCTAAGTCGGACTTTTATGCCCCCGACACCGAGATGACGTTGGATTTTGGTGTTCTGAATGGACCCCCTGCCACTGAAATACAGGTAGGGTAGCCCAGCATGTGGGCCAGGGTCTCATGAATTCAGCCGCTCCAAAAAGCCATCTATCATCAACCAAGTGCGCCAACCATGACTTCCTGATTAGCTCCTCCATTTGCTGCGGACCAGATTGTTCGCCCTCGCTCGCTTCTTTGATCCTTGCTGCGATCACGGTTCCTTTTTTGAATCCGGTATAAACGGCTGCCCGCTCTCGCAGTTACACAAGAACCTGATCTCCCTTCACGAAACGGACGATCTACAAACGCCTACGGTGTCGCTCTGACTGTTTCTAAGTCAAGGAGGCTATTCTGACTTCATTCGCGACTTATATCATACTGTATCTGACGTCGTTCGACCGAGCGACCGCCCAAGATGCACTTCGCATACCCCCCTCGCAAGAACTCCAACCCACCAGCTTTCAAGCAGCGCTCGTCGCAAATACCGCCAATTCTGCGCCGGATTCGCAAAAGAACAGCGCTCTTAATTCTACTTGGAGTTATTGGATTTATATTTTTCCTCCTTGGACTAAAAGGCGAAACGCCGTACCGCGAGCACGCCCCGTCAGGCAATCCCCCAGTTGTCGTTGTGACGGTCTTGGACAATACACAGTACAGCGACACCTATTTAAAATCGATTCGACACAACCGAGAGCAATATGCGTCAAGACACGGTAAGACAGAT
Organism: Fusarium sp. NRRL 25184; assembly: GCA_013755755.1. Taxonomy (NCBI): domain Eukaryota; kingdom Fungi; phylum Ascomycota; class Sordariomycetes; order Hypocreales; family Nectriaceae; genus Fusarium; species Fusarium sp. NRRL 25184. The sequence goes on along the minus strand of JABSSZ010000114.1, from coordinate 4,795 downwards.
GTGGAGATGGCTTGTTTATAGCTGAGGCTGACATGACATACTGTAGGATATGAAGCCATGATTGTACAAGCGACTGACTATGATACTGGCAAATCCCCGCGATCATGGGCCAAGATTATCGCCATGCGCCATGCGCTGTCGAAATACCCCGATGCCACATATGTCTGGTTCCTCGACCAGAACGCTTACATTATGGAGCTCGACAAGAAGTTAGAGGAGCAAGTGGTGAATCCGGCGAAACTAGAAAGCCTAATGATTAAGGACTGGTCTATAGTGCCGCCGGACAGCATCATTAAGACATTTTCCCACCTCAAGGGTGAAGATGCAGGCCTTGTCATCAGTCAAGACGAAGCAGGGTTGGTAACTAGCAGTTACATCCTCAAGAACGGCGAATGGGCCAAGTTCTTTATCGAGACATGGATGGACCCTCTGTACCAGAGCTACAACTTCCAAAAAGCCGAGCGGCATGCGCTTGTAAGTTTCACTGAGTTTATCTGCCGAGAACGTGACCTAACCTAACCTCGTAAAGGAACATATTGTCCAATGGCACCCTACCATTCTCTCCAAGCTTGCGCTCATCCCCCAGCGCACGTTTGCCTCTTACGGCCGCAACAAGGAAGGCAATGCGTACCGTGACGGGGACTTTGTCACCCTCTTGGTCGACTGCACAGTTACAGGCCAGACATCATGTGATACGCAATCGCATTTCTACCTGCAACAGTTGAAGAACAAGTTTGGCGATGCCAGCGTGAAGAAGCTGCAATGAGCATAATGAACACGACATTTGAGCGAGGTCATTGGGCGTTTTGTGATAGACTTGGAGGGGCTTTATAGGATTCGAGACGGAAAAGCCAGTAGGTTTTTTTCTTGGCGTTAGTTGGTGACTATTGGTGAAATTAGCTTATGCGAATCTGGACATGTTCTATCTGCATGGATATCAATACGTTGAGCTTTATGTCTTGAAGGCATATTCTCGATGTTGCTACTTCATTATGAAACTCAAATTTATATCTTTCAAAGTCAAACTGCAACCTGAAGAAATCGTGATAAGATAGGGGAGAAATGCTACGTATAGCACAAGCACTAGACTTATGCTGCTTCACAAGGTCAAAATTGGAACATTGGAGTAATCTGTGAAGTCTCATCTCGTCTAATTCGAATGGTATGACGACAAGCTGGATTAGAGAGTTTATGTTCTGATTCTAGAACGTGCCGCAGTTGAATCACCGTAAAGAAGCTGGGACCTGTCCTGTGGGATCTACAAGGGTAAGTTCTCATCAGCCTCACTCAAAGGATCATAGATCAACCAGTTTAGAAGATATGCTTCGTGAGGGGAATAGTACCGAGTGCGAGTGCGAGAACAAGTCTGCTTTGTTTCATTAGTCACTTGACTCGATGATAACTTTAGGATCCCGGTATTGTCCACCGGTAGTTGAAGCTCTTTGATCAGTTATCCGAGCTAGACGTGAATATCCATGCAATATCGAGGATCGGATCCCGAATAGACTTTGTATGTCGAGTATCAAAGCTCTTGATGAAACCCTCGCCCCACGATTCAGACCAAATATTCCGTTCGGCCTCCCGAATGCGAAATCTCCATAGTCGAGGAGTCGTATCTCGTAGCGGGGCTATAGCCCAAAAAAGGTAGTTGATCACATACAATTGGCTTTCTCGACAAGACAATCGCTTCAAACTGCGACCGCTCATGTACAATTACGGCGTCGACAGGGATCCTTCGGCCCACGATCCGTTTCAGTGGAGAGTCGGACGCGTTGGAAGGGTTCAAGAGCTATAAATTTAGGGGCTAGACGCTAACGGTAAGGGTTCCCGCGGAGCCCGGGTGCCCGCTAAGCATGTGACGGGTGCTGAGATGGCGCTAAAAAATATCCAAGTACTGGCTATGCCCCGCGATATTGGTTTGGAGATAAACGACGTCAAGCTCCCTCTTCGAGCTCGTGTTTATAACACGGCCAATTCTTCTCCAAAATTTCCCCGGATTTTTCGTCATTCTTTATCGTTTCTCATCTCTTGCTTTTAAATCTAATCATGACTTCTCCAGCTCACATTGGGACTCTGTCTCGTCTTCCCCTGAATTTGCGTGGTGGTATTGAAAGTGTTGCTCGTGGAAGACACAACGTTTCTTGGCCGTTATTGAACCTCGATTTGTAAGTCATGATACCACTCCTATACAACCCCACAAGCCCACCACAGCCTATCAATCGATGTATCTAATACTAATCATGTCTCTCTATGCTTTAGATTACGCAATGTTCTCTTGTTCCTCTTTGTCTGGCGGTGGGGCCGTCGCGCATTCTGGCAGCTCCGAGGTCGCGGAGTCATCGGCTCCGTTGTCGAGCTCTACGTCAACATTCGTCGCATTCTTTACGGTTACTTCCTCCGAGCTCCAGGCGTGCGAAACAAGGTTCAGCAGCAGGTACAGGAGTCTCTAGTCAAGCTATCAGACAAGCTAGTTCCCAAAGACCAGATTCGCTACCTCTCCTTACCAAAAGATGGCCTCCCTATCGATACTGTTCGCGCCGAGCTTGAGAACCTTGCCAACATGGATCATACCCGCTGGGAGGATGGATATGTCTCTGGTGCTGTGTATCACGGAGAGGATGAGCTGATGCAGCTCCAGACTGAAGCTTTTGGCAAGTTCACTGTTGCCAATCCTATCCATCCTGATGTCTTCCCTGGTGTGCGCAAGATGGAGGCCGAGGTTGTGAGCATGGTCCTGAGCATGTTCCATGCTCCTCCTGGTGCTGCGGGTACTTCTACCAGCGGAGGAACTGACAGTATTCTTTCTGCTTGCCTGGCTGCTCGTCAGCGAGCGTATAATGAGCGTGGAATTACAGAGCCTGAGATGTAAGTGAAGCTGAGCTGCAAGCTTACCATTGACCAATAAGACTAACCAGCCGTGATAGGATTCTTCCCGAGACTGGCCACACTGCCTTCCGCAAGGCTGCTCAGTACTTCAATTTCAAGATTCACCTCGTCGCTTGCCCTGCTCCTGACTACCAGGTCGATGTCAAGGCTGTTTCGCGTCTGATCAACCCCAACACTGTTATGCTTGTTGGCTCGGCACCTAACTTTCCCCACGGTATTATGGACGATATTGTTGCTCTGTCCAAACTTGCTCAGCGAAAGAAGCTCTGGCTCCACGTCGACTGCTGTCTCGGTTCTTTCTTGGTCCCCTTCCTTGAGCGCGCCGGTTTCGAGTCTCAACTCTTCGACTTCAGGCTCAAGGGTGTTAGCAGTATCAGCTGTGATACTCACAAGTATGGTTTCGCTCCCAAGGGTAACTCGACTGTCCTGTACCGTACTGCCGAGCTTCGAAAGTATCAGTACTTTGTTTGCCCTGATTGGTCTGGTGGTGTCTACGCTTCTCCTGGTATAGCTGGTTCTCGCCCCGGTGCTCTTATTGCTGGTTGCTGGGCTAGTTTGATGACTATCGGTGAGGCCGGATACATTGACGCTTGCACTAAGATCGTGGGAACCGCCAAGAAGATCACCGAGGCCATTCAGTCTTCACCACTGAGCGGCGAGCTTGAGATTATGGGCAGACCTCTTGTTTCGGTCGTTGCCTTTACATCCCGCAACTTGAACATCTACGATATTGCCGATGCTATGAGTGCCAAGGGATGGCACCTCAACTCTCTTCAGGACCCTCCTGCCATCCACGTTGCCGTTACCCTGCCCATCTCGAAGGTCTGGGAGAACCTCATCGCTGACCTTGAGGCTGTTGTCGAAGAGGAGCGTGAGAAGGAGCGTGTTCGTCTTGTCGAAGGCAAGGGTGCCCATGGTAAGGCCATGGGTGATTCCTCAGCCCTGTACGGTGTTGCTGGCTCACTGCCCAACAAGGGTGTTGTTGTTGATCTGGCGAGTGGATTCTTGGATATCTTGTACAAGGCGTAAATGTTTGGGGAGTGGGAATGGAAACTGTGCAATGGCTATGGGTGAGAGCATATCTTACTGTGGGCGTAGGCGTTGGCGTCTTATAGGACGTCGTTTAGCATATTTGTTGATTTTGTTGTTCTAGGGTTTCGCCCATACTGTTTTGGCGCTCTGAACGAACCGTCGTTACTCCTATATGTCCTTACTAGGCTCGAATCAAACCATTTCAAGTACTTTGAGGACTACCAGTCATATTGCTAGACTGCTGACGAACCCTGATGTCATTCGAACAAGTCTCAGCCTGTTGGAAAAGGCCAGGATGAATATGCCACTATGTTCCTGACTAGACCTGTTCCTAGCTTGCGTAACGTGTTTTTGGGTTTTGATTGTGAGATGATGAGAGTTTCTTAGACCGCAACTTGTGCCTTTTCACCTCAAGAAAGAGATAATGAGTTGACTAATATCTACAGCCTGATCTTGATCATCGTGGGTCTTTCGGCGGATTCTACAAATACAGCCCAACATCGGTCTATCGCGATGATACTCGAATTACAAACGTCCAGTTGGCAAAAACATCTGCCGAGTCAGAGCCTCACTCACCGTTACCCGTCACATCATATGCAGCATAATGTCATCCTCCACAGTCACGAATCTTGCTTTTCCCAATAAGACCTATCGCCCATTCGCCTCCCACTCTGATCCTACACTCATTCGGCTAAAAGGAACACCATCCAATAAACTGACCCTCATGGCAATTGGCTTCGCTAGGGGCGAATGCTTCCCCTCGTGGACATTGCGGCCCAATGATGAGGGGCAGCGTGGTTAAAGGAAGGGTCCTTTGGTGTGGTGGGTTGGGTGAGTGAAGTCAATCAGCTTTGGGTAAAAAAGCAAGGTTTTGGGG
>JABSSZ010000113.1:0-25124 GCA_013755755.1 Fusarium sp. NRRL 25184 | reverse complement strand
AGTAGAAGTACAGGTTAGCGGTAGTTTTCATGTCACTTGCTGAAGTGGTGATACAGTACGCGATTGGATGTTCTTTCTACAATTGAATGTCTCTGCCAGCAACAATGACCGTCTTGGCAACCATATGATCAGTAGAGACTCCATTTCGTCTCGTTCTATTTCGACTTTTGCCCTCATTCTTACTGATGACTGTTTTAAGATATCATTCTGTTCCGTTGCTTGATGTATCTAGTGTCCGGGCCCACTTTTCCTCGTTTAATAAAAAAATAACAAACTGCCGGGGAAGAGGAAGCAGATGCGGCAGATCCAGTGGACATTATCGATCGGAGAAAAAGAACCATGGCGCCGAAAGCAGTTTATGGCAGCGTGCATCTGGATTTTCTTGTGGCTCTTGATTTAGTGTCGAAGCGAAGACTCTGACACTTGCACCGTTGAAGGAAACTTTGCTTCGTATTCCATACTCAGAACAGAAAACCCTTCCGCGTAAAACAATCAATCCGCGGAAATAATTACGAATGCCTCGGCTCTCGTGGGTGAAATAAAACAGCGAAAGGAAATAGGCAGGAGATAAGCGTATTTTGGTGTAAGTGATTGCAGTATTTCCTTCCCCCTCTATCCACTTTCATGGTTTATTAATGGATCGATGATGTGATCCACACGACTCATGAATGAACTGCATATGGGGCGCATTGCGGGATATCATGTGAACTACAGAAAAGCTAAAATTTGACACTGACTAGCGACCAAGGTCGAACGAAGCAAGGTGGTGAAGAACCAGTGCCGGACCACGTAGATCGTCTAGGTTAGACTGAAGCTAGGCAAGTTACCCGGAATGACAGCACGCGCACTAGCACAAGGGTATCATGGCAGTCAGAATCTGTCATTCGCGGGTGGAACAATTGATCTGCGGAGTTGATGATGTGCTCTGCCGGAGAAGACCAGGAAAGCTTGTGTTCGATGTGATATGAAATAACCATAAGGATTGTAAAATAACAGCAACAGTGACAAGTGGCTGTAGGTTATTTGCTATCACACAACCAAGCCTCATTCGGCGGTGATTGGATGATGGCGTCATGCTGGTGCTGGAACAACGTGGGATGACGCGCGCCTTGTGAGACAGCTGCCGAGCCAAATTTGGATTTAGAAACCGCACTTGGCTTCAATGGCCCCTAGCCAGTTTTGGCTGACGTTGTGCATGTGGAGTCAAGCCAGGCGGGCCGGAAGTAAGAATCTGCCCCGAGCTGGACTCGCGGCACAGGACGGCCCATTTCGATCGCAACGCTTTCCTGCCACGCCCAATGACTTGGACTGAGTTCATTTTCGTCCTTCTTTCGTCGCGCCGTTACCGGACTGTCGAGACTTGCCAAGGACCGTTGGTCGGGCGTTGTGCAGCGACACGGTCATGTCGGTGTTCTAGTGGCCGGGTAGTCGGGCCTTGAGCTCTTGGCGGCACATTGCTGCTATGTTATGTTATGTTATGTATATTTTTCGTCCGGGGGGCCGTAGGCCCCGAAAGTCCCCTAATGGGGCACAGGACGTGCTGGGCTAGGGAAAATCGGATCTATCTAAACGCTAAGTACAGAAAGCCATTGGTTACGGGGGATTAGTCATTCGCGACGCGAAATTAGACACCCCCCTCGAAATCCAATTTCTACGAACGCGTCGACAGATTACACACTATCCAGCATATCATCGGCACAAATGGCGCATCGTACCGAGCCTGTTACCCGTCAGCGGGATGACCAGGCGTGGCTACAAAATTGCAGCCGTTCATCAGTCCTGATGTCAGAGAAGCTGAGATCAGCTTGTGCACGCGGCAGCTCGGGACTGCCTCAAATGTTCTCGGCCAGATGAAGGGCGCAGCAACGCGGCACATTTCTGCCAATGTAGGATGCTAGCTAGTGTAGGGTAGCCTGTAGTTTCGTGCTGTCCAATGGTTAAGTCCGATGCGCCACTGGATGTTCTACAGCTCAATGTACAGTATAGTGCAGAGGCATTTTCCTCCTTGCGACAACATTCTCTCTATTTCTAAGATAGTTGAGTCCTGGAGGTACATATATCTACCTTTTAGACAGACATATCGTCCCCTTTAGGTGGCAGAATTGGCTCATAAGCCTACTCTTAGCCGCACAGGAGATGTACCTAGAAAGTGTATGCCAGCATAGGCACTAGTCCCAATGTAGTTGCGTCCATGACGGTGCGAGTCAGCCTTACAGTGACCTTCTACAAGCTGTAAAGCCAAGCATAACGATTGGTTATTGTGCGTTAGCCAAGAATTACGGCGTATACCGTCTGGTTTCCTACCATACACACTGCGCGGGGCTTACTGCAGTTTGCAAGTCCGTTGTGAGGTAGGAAAAATCGCATGCTCAAAACTGTAGTTGTCAGCAGCAATGACTGTCTTTGAGAACTGTGTGTGCGGTATAGTATTGAGCGTTGGCAGCTTCCGCTCCAAAATAGCATGCCCTGTATCAAGTCTAGGGTGGGGACCGTTAGGTACATGACTCTACCCCGGAAGCAGATGTTGCGTCAGAATTAGGCCCTTAAACCGGCCTACAATCAATTTCTGGCTGGTTGAGGGAAGTATCCACAAGTACCGCAGCTGCCTAAAGACTGGGGACGCGAACCCGGGGGAGTGGAGACCGGTCAACAGTGCGAGCCAAGGTACTTTGACCTTGCGTAAGCCATTGAAGTACTTCAATTCAGTAACTAATTTCTGCCTATGCTTTGTTCACAGCAAAAACTGCTCCCATTTTGCACTGTGTGGAGAATTTGTCAAGCAACAAGAGTAATTGCAGAGGCGGAAACTCTCGGTGCTCAATACTGTAGAGATTCCATTACACCTCGTTCTATTTCGACTTTTCCGTCTTTCTTGCTGGGTGACTGTTTTTAGGATGTCGCTCGGCTCCGCCGCGATGCAGGTAAAGTCCCGACCTGAGTAGCGAAAACGGCTTCTTGATCCACTTTACTTTTGGAGCTGTCACTGATGAGAGGAGCGGAAAATTGACGCGGCGGAAGCGGACGTTGTCGCTCGGAGACTAAGCACCATTGCACTGATGATCTAGGGCGTTTATGGCACAGCGCAGCGCCCTATTTTCAGGTGGCGTTTGATTTAGTGTCGACGCGAAGGCCCTGACTCAAACTCGTGCGGGGACCTCGTTTCATTGGATCGCGTAAAATAACTTGCGAAATGACTCCGCATACTAAAGTGATTCCGGTTCCCCGGTTTCCCGGTCTCCGGCTTTCACTCCCCTCTTTTGGTTTCTTTCTTTCTTTCTTTACTTTTTTATTATTTTTTTATTATGTATATTGTCGCTCCCCTTCTTTAGTTTCGTAAAATCCCTGTCTGCGTCTGTGCTTTCTTGCTTGTCTATCTATCCACCTTCATGCTTTCATGGCTCGATGATGTGCTTCACGTGAATCATGAATGGACTGCATGTCGCCCCCACATTGCGGGATATCATGTGAATTACAGGAAACCTAAAATTTGACACTGACTAGCGACCAAGGTCGAACGAAGCGAGGCGCTGAAGAACTGGTGCCGGACCACGTAGATCGTCCAAGTTAGACTGAAGCTAGGCAAGTTATCCGGAATGACAGCACGCGCACTAGCACAGGGGTATTATGGCTGTCAGAATCTGTGTCAACAAGCAAAATCAAGCGGCCCCGATGCCGAACTAAGAATGGCCCGGGCGAGAAGATAAAGAAACCGCTGCTGGCTCTATCCGGGCATGTCAGCTGTCGCTCGCTGGTGGAACACTTGATTTGCGGAGTTAATGATGAACTCCACCGGAGAAGGGCAGGAAGGCTCGTATTCGCCGTGATAGGAGATCACCACAAGAACAGTAAAACAACGACAAGAGTGACCAGCCATCGACTTGACAATACACCAAGTACTATCTCGCGTTAATTGTGTGATAGAATGATACGGTCTCAAAGAACCTCGAATTCTGATACCTTCTAGAAAATCAACTAACTTGGGGTAGGAGAGGTGTCAAGACGTTGTCGTAGATTACCAAACATCGCGTGCCTCCTCGTCTCCACTTGGCGTTGGGTTTTGTCTTCCCTTACAGTACCTTGAGCTTTATTTTAACCTTCATAACCTCTCGATTCATGGTGTTAACGCTGGACAAGGTATCACACGTTTATTCTGGTGTCAGAATGGCCTGTAAGCCGCCGTAGGTTATTTGATATCAAACAGTCTCTCCAGTTGATTGATACCTCTGGGGGTTACCAACTCCCATCCTCCCCAATTGCTTGGCCCTAGAAACCCGAAGTAGTTCGGCCGTGCGACTGTTGGTCCTCGGATTGGAAATGAGCGCCAATACGAATGATGAAGCGGGGGCATATTATCGCACTGAGCGTGCTTGAAGGGCTAAAGTGAAAGTGATGAGCAGCAGCAAACAAATGTATTGATTGATTGTTGCCAAGCTTTCTCTCGTTCGGCGCATACCATTCCGCAGAGTTACGTAAAGCATATAGCTAGATTACTAACGCAGTTGTCTTCTGAGGCCGTAGATCTTGCCTTATCCTGCGACACATATCAATCGGCATTGTAGCGCGCCCTCCTACACCAGCGTGAAAGAATCCGGAGGGTTTTTTTATTCTTTTTTATTTATTCACTCATATTTACTTATAACTACTTATACCTATTTATATTTTGTTATCGTTATTCTTACCTAGCTTCTCGGTCCTGGGCCATTGTGAGCCGTTGGTTGAGTCTATCAAAGATCGGGGGTTCTAGTATATCCTGCTGTTTTAGCATGCTGATAGCCAAGTCTCTTTTGGCGGTGATTGGGTAATGGATGGGTCCATGCCGCTTGACAACGTGGGATGACATGCTTATTCAACAACGTGGGATGACATGCTTAAACTGTGCGCGTTGCCTTGTGCAGTAGTTTCCAAGCCAAAATTGGATTTAGAAAACGCACTTGGCTTCAACCGCCCCCGTCAGTTTTGGTTGACGTTGTACATGTGGGGTTAAGCTAGGCGGGCCGGAAGTGAATTGCGGCTAGAAGATCTGCAACGAAACGAGTCAGTAGAATAGGATGGCCCCGAAAGCTTTCAGCATTACCTGTGCGCGTCCGAAGATTTTCGGAGCCGCTTCCACCGTTGAGAAATGGGGTAGTTAATTGTATTTGTCAAAGCGCCATTGCCCTATGGTATCCACTACGGTAACATGCTGCTGCATGCAGCAACATCCCAACATTGAGATGAGAGATTAGGTCCATAGAAGGTGGATGCCGGTAACTCCGCTACCAAACATGCGCTAGGAGTGAGCGGACGAGTCCCCCGAAATTATTGTTCTTCAACCTCAACAGCCATACCAGAAGCAGCTGCGATTTTCCGCTAACGAAGCAAGCGATCAGCTTGTCGTCCCAGGGCGGACGGACAAAATGTCCGATTTCAGAAAAAAAAGAAAAAAAAAAAAGAGAGAGAGCGCGAGTACCTAGGTCTAGAAAGGACGCTTTGGTAGAGCCTGCGAAATGACGCCAAAGTCTGGACGGTGCCAAACGGTGCTAACTTGTAGGACAGTAGGCAAGCGTAGAAAACGGACGGGTGCATCGCGACTGTATATTGTCGATTTCTGGATGGCTTCAACAAAAACGATCAAAGTCCAAAAGGGGCATGTTGCTGAGGACTTTCGGAAGGTACAAAATATTTGTGAAAGGTTACAGTATCTTCCTCCCACGATGGCTGGGTACTTACTCGACCCGTCGGCCGCCCAACAGGAGGGCTGCAGCTGCCTGCGCTGAACCAGACTGTCGGTAACAGCCATTCCCTACATATAAAGCTGCGTTGAAGGGAAGAACTGGACGCTGATACATTCATCGCTGCACCTGCACGGTAAGCTCTGGCACAGTCCCTCAGTCACTCGATCAGTCTCCTTACCGGCCAGCTCTTGCTTTCCCCATCTATCTCTACTCCTTCTGTCATTCTTTTTTATACAAGTGCCTTGATCTATTCTATCTAATTCTCTTTCTATGGAGTCTTCACAGCCCAGACCATCGCAAGCCTATATCCAGTCGCGCCGTCCAGTGCTAGCACCGCAGGCGGCTCAGCGTATTGCTAGGAGGGCCACCCGGTGCAGGCCTAAACGGGCTGCTCGTAAGGCGCTTCAGGATGTCCGATCTAGTTCACTGGGGAGCTATCGGCGGCCGGTCGATCACTTTCGGCAAAGTCGAATGATGCCAGTTCGTGATCGTATGTATGATCGGCAGCCTCAGCTTGTCGCTACTCCCGAGGACGAGCAAGATGACGAGATGGTTTACCATGATGAAGAGTTTGTCCTATTTCTGTCTTCCCCCCATCCCTTCCCCCTTCCCTCTTACCCTCTCTCTTTGACCTTTTTTACTTTCTCTCTCTCTTTTCCCATTCGTTCCGCCTTTATTCTCTTGAATGTCACTGTACTTATTCTCATCCCATCTATATTTGCCTTCTTCCACACTGTTTGACGTAATCCTTCGTTTTGCTCGCCTTGCCACGTCAATCACACGGACCACGCAAACGAAGTTAGACTGACAAGAAGTACAGACCTAGCTACGATGAAGAATTTGGAGACCCGCAAGACCCGCAAGACGACGACCGTTATGTTCTGGAAGCCCTAATAAACCAGCAGTGAGTCAGCCTTACACCATTGCACCACTTTGAAGCTGACACCTTAGCTTTACCTCAGATCGAAAGCAACCTTGACACTGTGAGTCGGCGTATCTGTCGAGCCTTTTTTTTCCTTTCTTTTCTTTCTTCTTCATTTTCTATCGCTCTTCCTTGGCTAATCCTTTTTCCAAAGCATTAATAAAATGCGAACAGAGTTTCTTGAAAACATGAAGCAAATGAGAACTGAGTCTTCTGAAAGCATGAAGCAGATGAGAACGGAGCTTTTGGAAGCCTTGAAGCAAATTAGAACAGAGTACGTCTTAGTCCTAACTTGATCACTAGGGATTTCTTCTCTCTTTTCTGTTCCCTTCACCCTTTGTAGCATTTCTTCTTCCTACTTTTCCTCTAATATAGCTAACAGGATCTACAGCAACAATCAATTACCGCAACGGATAAGTGAGACCATAGTACGCACGATTAGTGGTCAGACCAACCTTCATGCACAGGGAGCCACAGGCGGAGGCGCTCCTTTCCAGATGGGATTGGACTCTACCGTGGACCCTTCCAATCTGATGAGCAATACCAGAGGAACTGAAAATAACGGCTCGTAAAGGCTAAGTTCCGAAGGCGATCCTCAGGTCTAGCTGGACGCACTGGGAATGGATATCTACACATATTTATGTATATATATGTATCTATACATGCATGGAGAGACGAAATGTACCACGTGACGGCGGGGGGATAAATTGAATGACATGGCTCAACATACAAACATTATACCGAGTCACGTTTCAGTTCGTAAAGACAATTGGATGGTGAAGCAATAATAACATGGTGAATCTCTAAATTGCAAAGCAAAGTTACAACCGCCTTTTGCTGGGCCGGACAGAGACGGAATGCAGACCTCGGTCCCCTCATGACGCCCTCCTAGGGCAGGCCCAAACTAAAACAATATCGATGCTAGGCGAATGGAGCATTTTTCCAACTGGGGAGAAAAACAAAGGGTTTTCTTATCAAAGGCTGAGTTAGATTGATTAGGTCGCGCGGGTAGAGACGGATGCGTAGGCCGTTCAATGATCCTGCGGCAGGAAGCGCCGATACATACGTTTATACGTTGCAGGCGGTTACCGGGAAAACAATAAAAGACAATCTCTCTCCACTCAATTCAAACGAAGCTAACAGTAGGATGCTAAATAAGCCAGGGCTTCTGATTCGGCGCATCGCTGCATCACTTCCAAATCGTCTTGAATGATCCCTCGTCTGCCATCATCATCTGTTACGCCGGCCACAAACGATGCACTCTCACCATCTTGATTCGACTCAAGCCCCAGGTTCGGTGGTGTGTTCAGAGGTGAGCTGCAGGTCTGTTGCCGAAACTGATGCTCCATGAACTGTGGCGGCGATTCCGTCGCGGACACCGTCTCAGTTGACTGCCCTTGAAGTACTCTCTCTAGCAAGGTCACATGCTCCTCTCCTAAGCGGATGAGGCTCTGTTGCCATTTCAATATAGCCTCTTTCTGATCGACTGAGGCCTGGAGAAACTCGTACTGTGGGCGCAATCTTTCATTTTCTAGCGTTAGAAGATGGCTCCTCTCTTGTAGGAAATGGAGCAGCTGTTCAACGGTCATTGCGTGCGGTGGCGCAACGCGCGGTGGCGAAGGAACGCTAGGGATCGAGCTGCTTCCCATTGAATCGCTTGCTGGCAGTCGAGAAAAATAGAAGCGGAAGAAACCTAATAAAGTTAGTTTGGTTCAAGGCACTGACCTTGAGAGTCAAGAGACGGTATAAATATTCATCCCCGCGCACAATGAATGTGATATGTAGTCGACCTCTACCCAGGAGTCCATTTACGTACTCGACTTCTCTGTCTCATGTGAACGGCTGCTTTCTTCTGTTGAGCGCGAACTCGAATTGCCAGGCTCTCCGAAAAGTTAGGTGCTGTCGAGGGTAGTGGCAAGATTGACTTGACTCGGAGATGTACTGTAAGCGATAGCCCTTTCTCACTCATTCCACGAAACTTGAGGGCGTGACAATAGCAGCGCAATAGCAGCGGATATGTTTTTTAGTGTGAATTCGAACCTGGACGACCTTTTGAGGCTCCCTCTCCATTGTAGCTCCAAACCTGCCCTTACCTCTACGAAAACGTTGACGTTGATTGTGATGATGGACTGTAGGGTACTTTCCACTATCCTGCACTAAACGAAGTTCTACTGATGAGTATCTATACGCTTCACATCGCTACTACGTTGTATTCCCCTTACTACTGTTCCATTCAGAGGTTATATTCCATAGCAATGCTCTCTGATTACTGATGAGGCAGCACCATAAAGAACGTGATTCTGGAAGAAAAAAGAAATAGCAAAACGAACAAAGAAAAGGAGATGTGATGGATTTCGAAACGAGAACTTATCTAGGCGATTATCAGTACAGTACAGTATTGACATAGAGTGCCAGCTTGGTATGACGCATACATGCCTGGTCCTTATCCATCACCATTAGGAATCTGAGTGGTTCGAAGGTTTATCTGCTGCTGGAGTAAACCCCTGAGTCTATTCTCCTCCGCGCTATACTCGTGCAAGAGATTCTGGACCTCGTGAAAGTGATGTTTTATTGTAGGTACAAATCGCACGAGTGCCTCGTTCGCCAGTCTCCTGTAGTACATGCGCTCATAATGAAGTATGGCGAGGCGTTGCCTCAATTTAGCCTTCGACGATGCAGTGTCACAACCAAGGGAAGGCTGAGATTGCTGGTGAGCTATTCTAAGAGGTTCTACGTAAAGCCATCTTTGACCTTGATCGTCCTTGCCCTTTCCTGTGTTCAGTCTTCCTTGATTCTTTGGTAAGATGTTCAGTGAACTATAGACTGACTCCACTCGATCAGACTCATTGCTCAGACTTAGATCTGAATCCCGTAGTCTTGACTCTGATCTATTGTCAATGTTGCCGGCGTGATATTTGGCATCTAAGCTGAAGGCTAAATCGATGCCTGAGTCCTGGATTTCTGCATCTGTTTCCACCTTGATAACATCCTCGATGTACTGTCGCCAGTCGGTATTCAATTGCTCAATCAAGAGGTTTGCCTCCGCGACAACCGATCGGAGCGCAGAAGCCAATTGTCGTATCTGAGAAACTAGTATATCGTTAGCCAGTGTAGCAAAGTACTTATCCTCATGATGCAGGCTCCCGTTCTCTCGGTTGAGTTCTACGATCCTTCTTCGAAGCGACACTTGATCGTCACCTCGATTCACATAAGTGATGGAACTGTGAGAAATGCTGGTTCTACCCCCAAGCTGCTGCACTTGATGATCTATTCTACGAGAAGTTTGCGATGCTTCACTTTTGTAGTTGGGACAAGACCCGTATCTGACATGTTCCTTCATTGACAGTCGAAGCAGGATCTGGAGGAAGATACTTGAGGTCAGGAACAAGTATCAACGCTCTCTCGTGTCTAGACATAAAAGCAATTGCCATTATGGGAGGAATCTTTTGATTTTATACTGTGTGAGACATCCAAAAAGAGCTTCTTGGCTACTGGCTCTCTGTGTAAAGATCAGTGGGGGAGGGCGCTAGAAAACTCACTGCTCTATCATCTATCGAAGTCGAAGGATGTGTTTAGGGTAATATTTTCGACAACCATAGCTGTAAGTCGCTGCGTAAGCAGGTACATGTTCATGTACTACAATACAGTGCCCTAGCATATAATTTATCATTCGTTACGACTGACTGCTTGTTGTGAGCAGGCAGACACTAGTTATTAATGCATATCTACATTGCCTACCTTTTCGTTCCCGACTCCACAAGCCCATGATATGCCACAACTGCCGGAATTGCGTCCATTTCCCACGAAAATCTCGGCACATGGTGCTTGCCGTCTGTACCCGGCTGGCTTTGTAGACATTATCATAGTGTCGAAGGGGAAGGAGCCGTATGACCAACACGCACTGTGAAGGCCAATCCATTCTGGGACAGTGGTCCGAGAGGTAGCACCTGAGAGGTATGTATGTTGTAGAGCTGAACAATTGCTTATGCGCGAATTCCATGACCGAATTAAGTCATGCTAAGGGTTATGGATCGCATTCTGGGGAACTTCAGAGCTGGGATGACATTATCTCGGATTGCGTCACGCATCTCTTCCCTAGTCGGCAGGATTGATTCTGCAGAATGAATACCAAGTATAGTCTCAACATACGAGAACCGCCTGGTACCGACTTCCCCTTCGTATCACGTTAAACCACTGTCCATGATCTGCCAGGTCTTATAGTGAACCCCACTCGTTTCTGGCCTGATATGTCAAAAAAAGGACGTCAATATAATTTTGATGTTACGTATAAGGTCTCCAATTCTTCCAGACGCATCACTATGTTCCTCTGTCGACTATCTGTTTGTTACTGTCTAGATGCTGTTACCTTACGTAGGGTTCAGGTTGCAGGAGCCTATCCAATGCACGCAGGAGACTGGCAGGTATGCGGCTGAACGTTCAGATAAATATGCAGAGAAATACACGGACATAGACAGAGATGCAGGTATAGCGAGCTTTCCTCAGTTCGAACATCTCCCGACAGAGCTTCGCCTGATGATCTGGCGAGCAGCTTTTGATGGCGTGGACCCGGCCGTGGCAGTCTGCACATTCGCGCATGATTGGTGCGAGATCACAGTAAGCCTTCCACACTCCACGCATGGTCGTCCACCACCAATTACATATCCGTGTAAAGAGGCGAGGAGCGAATGGCTCCGCTGCAGCCGTGTCTACACAGGGCTAGATCGAGCTCTGGAACATCTATTTGTCCCTCGAACCCTCTTCCTCGTTCCTCCTTCCGCGATCACAGACTCTCAGCTGGAAGATATCATGCTACCTATAGAGCACATTGCCGTTGATATTGCAGACAGCCCTGATCTCTTTCCCCTTTTTGAGGCACTTGCCCGACTTCCACATTTACGGACGATCATAATCGTTATACCTTCAGATGCTGTTGAAGAGCACCAGGTGATAAATTGGCAGCAAGAGATACGGCAGGATCGGACGACTCTGAGACGCATGAGCGACTTAGTGGACGCACCAGCACCAGACGGCGAGTGGCATCAGCGCACTTACATGGGATGGGTCCTATGTAATTACCTGGAAGATTCCATGGCGAGAGAGTACTATGCGTGTGATAACAGGCCAAAGATAAAGCTTTTCGTTGATCGGAGGGGGTTGCCCTTGACGACAGAAGTAAATACGGAACAGCCGTGGGCACTCTATTTCTATTGAGTCATCCAAGTGAGTAGTTAATTGAAATCTTTCTGGATTTCTACTACTTCGTTTGCTTAGCGCAAGTGAAACATACTGTCATTCTCTCTTCATTCCATGTCCTCGTTTTGCTTTTTCCCTCCATCTCCGTTTTTTCCACTGGATTGAGATGATTGGAAGAAGTGAAGCAAGAGAAGGGAAATAAAAATCAAGGTGCATTAAAGCATATGCCTAGCAAGCTGGCATCACAAGCGATACGAGCGTCATATTCGTGGTGAAATTTGATTGCGCTAGGCCGACACCTGACGCAGTACTTAACGCCGTACCAGCAAGCGCCGTCTAGAGCAATCTGAGCCTACATCTAAGTGGTAGATGTCTGCGGGGGAGGGAAGGGTGTGTCCTACTTGTTAGTGAAGGGTAAACTGAATTATAGAAATTTTACGTCTTCAGCATCAATGTTGACATCTGTCAGCCCATCACCGACCAGGTTGGTCTTGGCTTCCACGCATTCCTGAGGAATGTTTTGCAGGCCATTGTGAGAAAGATTTATTTTGTTGTTCGGCAGATGAGCACTTCCAAAAATGGTCCATGTTAGTGCCTACATTCGTCTAGTCCACCATAGAGGCGAGGTTCTCGAACGAAATTATGGGCTTCTAGATTCGTTGAGGAGATTGTTCAGAAATGGCCAAGTTTGAGGTCAGGCATGCTGTTAGTTAAGTATTAGGATTGAGAAGCAGTATGTGATAGTACAAGCTCCACGTCTGAGCTTATTTTCAGTCCCTCAAGTTCGTTGTTTCGGCGATCTATATCATGGTAGGGTAGTTCGTCTTATGTTACTCAGCTACCAACCAGGGTTTCTGCTCAGAAGAGGTTAGACCGTTTGTTTCACAGATAAAACTTACTCCACTTCGTGCTACCGCCTTATAAACTTCCTCCTCTACTGTTAAAATTATCTAACTTGCCTCGGTCAACAATGCGAACCTCTCTCCGAAAATCTTGTAATGCGTGAGCAAAGGCAAAGTATAGCTGCGACCTCGGAAATTCAAAGTGTTCACGACGCGTCAAAAGGAAAGTCACGGGTATTTACACAAACGTGCCTGCCTTCTTCATCTCTAATAGAAGCCATGTCCACGAGCTAGCATACCAAACAAATCTTCGATTTGATAACCTAATTCTACTATCATTCTTTTGAGCCGGGCTTCTATTTAGGTTCTTTGTCATTGCGCTTTGCAGTTTTAACAGACTTTAAATTTCTCAAATGACTTTTCAAGGCGCGTGGAATAACCCAACATGAGGCCAACTTTAAAAGGCTGTACAGTTTGCTAACCATTTGTTCCGTTCTAGTGTGATACGCTCTTTAGCATCTTCGTAAATCAGTCCCATATGGCACGCAAGCCCTGCAGACAGCTCGAAGAACTTATATGTGGGTGTCCAATCCGCTCTTAGACTGTCGACTTCGGATTGAAGAAGCTCAATCTTATTGACTAACTCCATATCGGTATGCGCATCCATCCCTAACAGTATAGGTGGAGGGGAGAAAACGAGGTTTTCTAGAAAGAAGGGTTCGTCTGAATACAGACTTGAGGAAGGCCGGTATCCGGGGTCCATACTAGATGAATAATAAAAACACTGGCGTGGATTACAACGCCAATGAGCCGAGGTAGTATATATAGCCCAGACGGCCTTCGTTTCTCTACGAAAGCAATCAAAACCATGAGCACGCTGATCCGACGAAAACAGGCCTTTTGCGTGCTAAGCGCGAGACGCTCTAAACATGCCGCTGTTCCATGTTACCTTCATAGACATCCTGATTCAGACTATCAGCGCCACCGCCAACAAAGCCATGGGAAAATGTGGGTTGGCCAGCATCGCCATTTGATTAATCGACAATTGGTCAGAATCAAACAGCTTCCGCGTGCATCCTTGTCCTTTTGCGAAAAACTCTCCTCCATCTCCCATGACAATGTTGTACGACCAGAGTCATTCTATTATGAGACTGAGAATGACAATTTCTTCATCGTTTTTGAGTATCTACACCTTAATGTGTTCGACCTTTTCCCATTACATCCAGAAGAGGTCTCTTGTATAATGAAACAGGTAAGTCTTTCTTTCTCGGGCGGTTGTGATGGAAAGCTGATTATTCAAGATCGTTGCAGGCCTTCATCACCTTAAGGGTCTTGAAATGGTGTATGGCATCGATATCATTCAAGTCAATGAGCATGGGATAATTAAGATTGGTAAAGCTCGCAAATAAGAGTGAAAGGTCTTTAACTGACAAAAGGGAGTGCTCGATTGGAACTGGGAGTTTTGTGCTGATAGTATCTTATGCGATGCGAACGAGGGCTACATAGTTGCTTATCTCGAAGGAGTCATGACCACAATGGCCCAAAGCTGTCTGGATCTACCAAAGGAAGCCTCTGACTTCCTTGCAGACGGGGAATTGCCCAGTCTCGATGTGAGTCCACTTTTGAATGAAAGTACGCAGCTAATTCTAAATAGGACCCATACATTTATGGCGCTGCTGGCCCCCACCTTCTGACGACGGCGGTTCAGTTCGCCCTTCGTGCAAAATTGCTGGCGAATGACGAGTCTCGACGAACTTAGCCACTGACATGTCTGTAAGGCTTGTTTATTTGAAGCGACAGAAACATATATGATAGATTCAACTTATTAACTTACATTAGGGATATCAATGGCCTCACCATTCCGTCACAAAAACCTGCCGTTTGCCTACTGGCCAGGGAAACGCGCTGATGACCACCGTACCGGGGAGAAACCGGAGTGCCCGGGGAAATAAACCCAAACTTGAACCTCAAAACTCGCAGCAAAAAATTTCATATTGGGATGTGGGCCCCTCGGAAGCTGGCTTTTACGGGTGGTTCCCTTTTCCAAGAAAAGGGGATGTACGGGTTTCGAGCCGCTGGCTTACCTACGCACCGCGCAGATGCTTCCCTAGGTGCTTGGTTACTACAGTACGATGAAAATACCATTAGAAAACGTTGACTGTGTAACTGTATATTGATTTACAAACCTGTATTGGATACTTTATCGAGTCCAGATTTATCTTAGTTATGGGCATATAACTTGGCTTGTGATCGCTACACTACTTTGAAGACGCCTATACTGGAAAGAGCGAGTTATGAATTTCCAGTCTTCATCAAGTACACCATTGACTTTCAAATCAACCCTGCATTTCATGAACATATTCTCTAGTCTGCTAGTATTACTCGTTATGCCTATAGTACTACCACGTGCTTGATTTCGTCTTCCCATCATTATTGTAGAAGTACATTTCATAATGTCTCTAAGAAACGATTAAAGGTCCACATATAAAGTCGCGAATTCTCTCATACTCTCATAGAGAAGGGGAAAATACCTGAGCGGCCCATTGAAAGGAGTGTCTTGATTCTTTCGAAGACGCTAAGGCCCTAAGACATTTTCAAATTTCACTCCCACTACTACCATTTGATCAAATTACATGTAACTTTCCACCATGTAAACCAAAATGTGGCGGCTCAATCTTCGTAAGCCTCCAATGGATGCTTCTAAGTGGAGAGAAACAAAATGAACAAGTCATAGAGGCATAACGAATTAAGGATGAAAGCCACGAAACTCACACAGTGAACATGGCTTGTTTTCGTGTAATCATACATCATCTCCATTACACAAAACTCGACCTTCGTGTTATGGCTGGCCAAAGCCATTCGTTTCAGTGTCGGTAGTTATCAGACCCCCTTTGTCGGAAAGATGGAAACCAATCTGCATGCACGTCATCAAATCTCTTGCGAAGGGAGTTCACTTCCCTATAGTTAATCAACGCTACACATTTGATTAAGTCGCAACCAATGGAGTATCTTAACCAGCTATCAACTTGTTTATCAAAAGTTTGAGAGCACCTTATAAAGTAACATGAAATATAAAACGTCGTGCTTTCGCAAATAATTTCCAATATGCCTATCTTTAATCAAAGTTTAACATAGGCGAACTCTGAGAAATCTGGTGGTTTGTCATGACAGACCACACGCCCGTGATCATCTAGATAAGCACCATCATTAGACATATCGATAGAATCCGAAATTTGTTTACATTGGCCAATTTCATCTTCGCTGACATGAAGGCCATCTCGAGGAATCCAGATAATAGGCTGTCTTACGGTGAGAGCGTAGTGCTTGAATGCTTCATCGACTAGCATTTCCCTCCGATTTTTAGGTACCTCTTTCAGCGTCGTGGGAAATTCGGTACTTAATTTATTGGTTGTGTTAGTACGGGGATGCTCCGAGACTTCATTATTTTCGTCAATGTTTGATACATCCTCCAAACGCATTTGTGGCAGCTGGAGATCATCCTTCACTTGTTTCTTCTGGCCAGTCATCGTCACTTCATCATTTCCCAAATCCACCGGTAGAAATCGGAAGAGAGGAGCGAACCTCCAGTTGAGAAACGCCTGGAAGAGAACCGTAGCCACGAACGTTATTGCCATAATTATGGCATGTGCTGAACAGACTGCATTTGCCTTTTCGTCTTTGGCCATGAAGAAAAGACCGGTAAGACATAGTTCCATTACGTACAAGCCGGTGAATGTCTGGCTGAGAGCGCGAGGATAAAGAACTCCTCCGGTGTCGTGATCAGAGCGATAAAAATTTAATATTGCGTACCGCTGAGCAAGCCATATGAGACCGAACGTGAGAAGAGCAAAGACAGAAATGAGTGGGGATATTATACAATAGATTAGAGCGATGCACGCGAAGTTCGTGTATACAGGGAACACGGAGCCCCACTTAACCGAATGCGGTTTCGTCTTTCGGAACCATTTGTCTCGTGCGCTTACGTCAAACATTGGCCCGACAATGTAATGCGAAATCAAGCTACCCACTTGAAGAAGCGTCGCAGCACTGGTAGAGAACGACTGAAGAACCATGTAAGAGAAGAAGTAATTTGACGCTTTCGGGAGGTTCTGAGCAAGGATATTGACCACTACACTGGCTTGCTGCACGCCCCGGACGTTCGTGGCTAGCTCTTTGATTGACGCTGTAAAAAAAGAAGCAATGGAAACAACTAAAAATACTTGTATGAACAAGAAGGCAAAATAAAAAGTCTGAACAAACTCCTGTCTTAAAGAGTAAGTTTTGACACCTTTGAAGTCCGCCAAATATTCTAGAAGAAACGGTAAGAGGATTAAAAGAAGTGTTAATGCTGTAGTCGGTAATAAGCCAGCAACTGCTGAAATGACATGTCTAAGCGCTTCCGTACGGCCAATGAACGAAAGCAGGTCACACCCTTGGATTAGTTGATCGACCTGACTGAGGGCGCCGGTCCACGCTACCGGAAGTGACCACAAGGATATCATTAGGAAGAGAATAACATAAGTTATCACCGCACGAACCCAACCTGCTTTATAAGACAATGCTATATTCGTCCAAATGATCTCATCTGGAGAGAATCCAATGGAACGGGGTGCCATATGTTCTGGTAGGTGATGAATTACGCTTTGGCAAGCCATATGTGCCGCCATTTGAGTGCGAAACTGGACAAATGCTGAGTTTGCGGGCGGAAGGTTATCATAACACGTCTGCTGCTTTTCAATTCTTATGTTAAGTTCTTCTAACTCTTTGCGACACCGACTTATAGTGTCGACTTTTTCGAAGAAAGGCGCACCATCAAATAACCATCGCAATCCCAAACCTGGGAGTCTATGTGTGGGCCGGTCGCTCCTACTCAAGAACTTTTCCCACAATCCGCTGCTGCTGTCTTTTTCACAATCAGTACTTGGGAATTCACAGGGGTCAGGGCGATTTCCGCTGGTGCCATGGATTCCAGTGCTCTTAGAATTTCCACGAAAGAGCCGTCGCCAATATCCTGCTTTACCCTTTTTCCATGCGTAATGGGCATTTCTAATCAAGGTTGTCTCCGCAACCTCCAGTTGCTGGACAATTGTGTCGCGGCGATCGATCAATTGAAGCAGCAAAGAGAAGTCTCTATTGACCCATATGTTCTTTACACCACCTGGAAAATGATTAAAAAGCTTTTTCAATTCACTGTCAGTACACATTTTTGCAGGGATTGAGTCGACAAGAATAGTTGCCGCTGACGGTCTTGATCGATGATCAGCACTGGTAAGATGAGTTTGTCGTATTTCGATGTAGGCCCTCATCTCATAGAAAAACAAAGCGCAAACCCATGCGATAGTAAGGATGGATATTACGAGGTGCGCCCAGTAGCGGTGAGCATTGCTTGGTCTGATATTGCCCCAGGCCAGCGTGTCTAGGCCAGTGACTTGTGCGTTGTCATGATCCTTTGCAGCACGTCCATCGGCATCAAGTTGATGACCGCGCCCATCGACGTAATTCAATGGAATCAGCACAGGTATCACGAACGTCGCTATTGGAAAAAACGCAAGAAGAAGAGTTCTCAAGTAGCGGAGAAAAAAGTAAGCATCGAGACCGCAGTCGCGGGCAATGTCCGAGTCGCTTCTGTTCCATGACAGTTTGATGGAGGAGATTAGACTCAAGGATCTCACATCTGGTTTACTTAAACGAGTTCGTTGTTTTATTTTGGGTTCACTGCTAGATGATTTAGTGTCCGAATGACCCATACTACAAGCAGGTGATCTTACAAGATGCGGCCCAGCTTGTTCCTCAGCAACAAGAAGAGTAAGAGCTGTAACATAAATATCGCAAAACCACTGCTTAATGCAGCAATAAAGCTGGAAACTCCGATTCCTTGGTCCACTTGAGCGCCGCCTGGTTGTCTACTACCTTCATCTCTAGTAAGGTGATCGTTGTTGGGAGCACCTATTTCAGTCAAGGTAGTCCAGCTCATTATTTCGACGGTCAACTGCACTTTTCTCTATCTTACCCAGTAAGTGGAAAGTAACCGGGACTGAGGCGTGAAATTGAAGACGTTCTATCATATTTAACTCTAGTTTTATTTCATGTCGGCCGGGTTTGTGGTCAGCATTGTGATATATTTTCATCCTCCGAAACGCTCTCAGGCAAAACTCGCAGCGTAAATCAGCCACTTCAAAGCACGACCAAGAACAGGATGTCTTAGGTTCAAATGGAGTATTTTGTTTCTTTTTTAGAAAGGTGGAAATATGTACGGTTCTGACCAAAACAGGAGGCCGCTTGGCTTTCGTCAAAAAGTCTGCGAGAACGAATCGGGACGTGGGTGGTGGGGCAAGTACAGGTTGTAGTATGCAAGTCAACAAACGGACGCTGACATCAAGGCTTGTTCATACATTACACAGGTCCACTAGTGGCCATCATGCTCAGTGATCATTTTAATTCGGGTATCAGAAAATCGTAAACAATATCCTACCACAGGTCATCTATGATTGCCGTAATGAATTGCTTGCCTTTGCTTGCGATCTACAGCGTAAGACATAACTCACTAGTGCCCTTTCTACTGTACTAGAACATGGGAGAAGCAAGGAACAGCAGAACAGAGGGAAAAAGAGTAATCAAAGAGCAGGCGCTGTATGGGCTTGAGGACACGAATTTCAGATTGATGGTGTAAAACCAAGGTTCAGTATGGGCTTTAGGAAAACGTGGACACAAATTGATCAATGTGTGGCACAGCATGGGCTTGGGGAAACGAGGACGAAAAGCAGGCGTTGTATGTAAGCATTAGTGACTAGTGCCGTTTCGGTCAGAACAGGCCGCCGGGCGTAATATATTGTATTGTATTGTAAGGTTTTATTAAAATGTGTAAAAGTTTCGTCTTTTAACCATCTAAATAATCATCTATCTAAATCCTCCCGTCATCCATCTTTGGAGACACCAAGTTCGGACTAGAACACCATAGCGCACGTGTTTCATCAAGTTTAACGATAAGCCAATGATCTCGTTCTCGAAATCGATTTCAACAATTCCTTGTCACTCTTCTGCCGTCAATGAACACTGGCATTGAGTATTGCTTTGGAGTACTATCTATCGGCATGCTCCTGCGAGATTTGAAGAAGGCCCTCTCATGTTCATCGAGACTGAAAGCATCTCGGAGCTGATTCAATGTATTGTTGATCTTTGATATCATCCACTGATGAGAAAATTGGCGAATACTCTCTGAGTCGCTTTGTGACGATGTGTAGAAATAACTTTTGTCCTGTGCAATATCAACATGATGTCGTTCTTCCCCCGGGGGACTATCCCCCGTCGGACGCCTGGAAGCCTGAGGATCGCAAAGTAAAGGTTCTGTACCAGAATACCTTGATTCCAAGCATCGAGTATTCCGTGTTGTTGAGAAAGGATTCAATTTACTGTTGTCGAGAACCCTCCGCGTTTCAATCTCGACACCATGCCGCTGTCCATGTGTTATATCTTCCTCTAAAGGTTCGGAGGTAGTGGCTGGATATCGCACTGATCCGCTCCGGAAGCCTCCTATTTGACGCCCTATTTTCCTTGCTAAGTAGATCGGAGACCGGAAGCTTTGCTTTGTTGATTTGACTGGTGGAGATGAGGAATTGATATGCAAGTTGAGGTCGTTGTTGGAAGGCGTTGAATGTTCTAGCAACGAATGCTGCGTATCATATCTCGGAACAGACCTGGGGAACCGGCTGTCGATGATATAAGCACTATCCTTTTCTCTGGAAGTGCCCAATATGTCGTTCATGTGAGCTTTCAAAGATAAATAAATAGATTGTGTCTTTGAATGCCTGCCATTGCGAAGGCTGGACTTGTGAGGTGTTCTTGGCTCAAGAACGTTGTCATGCATAAGGAGACCCATAGCTTGCTTCTATGAAGATGCCTTGATACCCAAGAGGCACGCAAATACTTTATCCATAAATTCTGAGTTTCGCCTTGTCGTTGCGTAAATTCAAAGCGAAGTGGTTAATTATCGAGATGCCAAACAGGCAGAACAGCCTCGCAGCTGAACTTATGTGGATTGCAATGTACTGTATAAGATACAACGTGATTATTGAAGACTCCTTTCGAGAAGACCCTTCCTCACGTTGAAGCACCAATATTTCATAGATGAAGTCCCATATGGGACTCCTGTGAGAACTGGTATTAAATGCGTATTTAAGACCTCCCCCTGATGTGATACTATGTCCTAATCAAGTGACTTGGTTAGTTAATGTAGAGGCATGAACAGACCTTCCTATGGCATCCGGGAAGATCTTGATCTCGCCGATGTTATTTGCTGGCCAATTTCGAACTTTTTCTAGACTGCAGTTCTTTGTACCATGACAGCTAGTTTAGATTGGACGGTCTCTGGGCCCAAACATATCCTGGGCAGGTATTCCATCTTGTATTCTGTCTTAGCAGGGCACCTAGATACTTAAGGCCCATGAGCCACAAGTCTCTGCTCAATATCTGATCCTGTGTAGGAGTGAGTCAATATGCCTGAAGAATTTCATGGTAATTCAAATATTCTCGCTTCGCTGCCTCATAATATGTTGAATCAGTTGCAACAATGGCTGGAATTCTGCAGTCGACTAGATGACGATAACACTCACCTAAAGCGTCAAATCTTGGAGCTGCAGGCGCGTAAAGATCGGCTCGTGGCATACGAGAATACGTGCGGAGAGATGGTTGCCACACAGAACCAACTGATTGTATCTCTAAGCGCGAGGATAGCTACCAGCGAAAGGCCGCCCAGATTGATCCCTGATCCAATCAAAGATTCAGAAATTCCTATCATTTCCCTTGACGAGATTACGTCGGAGTCAAATATCCCACCGACTACGAACGATGCGAATCCACTGGCGCTACATTCAGCTTTCGCATAAAGATCATAACATTCATGTGCAATCATCGCTGGAAGATACGGAGCATGTCTGGTACGTACATCAGCCAACAACATTCAATGACCGAATCTCCTAGAGGGTGTTGATACGTATGTAGGCCCAAGGCTCGACTATCCAGTCGTGGTGCATACGAATCTCGGGTAGACAGGGATACCGGTACTTAGACGAGCAGCGACGTCGGGCGTACTTGAGCGGGTTTAATGGGCGAACATGAAGATTGAAGTCTGCTGCGGAATGCCATTTTTAGTCTCAGAAGACCGCAGCATAAAGGAAATAAGAGAAAAGGAAGTTTGTCTGTCTTATTACTGCGGTGAATTGTTGAACAGTAAGCATATACTGGGATGCGGCGTGCAAGCAGGAGCCTTCTATGACTGCGCACGGAAATAGTAAATTCTCCGAGTCGTAGAGTTTTCATAGAACCTAACATGAATACACAAATCTGCATCCATGGACCGAATATACGTAATGTACGAAAATTTCCGTTTCATATGTCTACGCGTGACCTTGGCCTACCATTCAGCGACGATAAATGTTATGATTCTTTGATTTAATAGGCTGTATACATTCCTCTGTACAGTGACTTGTTCCCTCAAATAGAACTCTAATCTCACCTAATTGTACAATTTAGTTTCTCCACCTAAAACAATATGTAACAGAAGTACCAAATACTAGCTTCAGTAAATATAACGCCTAGCAATGGCATGGTTCATTGATACCCGCGCCTATAAGTCATCCTAGACTTGAGAAGTGGCGGGTCGAATTCATGGAACACAATCAAGACCAGAATGCGCCAATTCCCGATGATCGGATGTGCCAAAGCCGGCATTCAGTGCTTGCCTTCGGATAAGCCATTCTATCGCGAAAGGTGAACCGTTGATGTGGGATTCCTCATCCGCCCCTTCTAACAAAGCAATCGAGATCGAACTACTGAGGGTTGGTACGGCGAAATTTACCTTGAAACAGAGATCTGTATTGATATTCTCATATGTAATCCTCAGGAACTGGGCTCCTACTCGGAATGCCGCTTCTCTCTCGCACAGCTGCTTGATGAATCCTTTGTATTCTGGCGTGTGAGCTCTCAACCGGCAGATAATGCGACCAGCGCATTGATAAGTACCCCTCAAGAAGTACGGTGGATGAAGTTCATCTAGTTCGAAGAGGAAAAGCTCAGCCCGCAGATGGCGGCACAGTCTACGAAGGCTTGACGATCCTGTCGCCGTATCGTGGGCCGTCTGTCGTACGCGTTCTACCATACTTACCTCATCGAGCAAAGGTTCTTCTCCCATGAAGTCGACGTCAAACCGAAAAAGCTTTGTGTCGCTATCGGCTCTCTGATGACTCAGAAGATGGCTCCACGTGACTTTTGAACCGGTTTGCTTCCAAAGAGCCCTTGAAAGTCTAGGAAGGAACTTTTCAGATAAAATGCCTGATGACCCATTATCATCGTCTGAAGCAGAACCGGTGCCAAGAGAAACCACAACACTAGGTTCCGCCATATCTGGACTCAACAATGTTGCCTCACGAATAGCAATGCACACTGGATTGTTAACTGCAAGTCCACCATCTTGGAAAACTCCGAGATCACCAATACGCGCTGGCTTGAAATAGCTGTACATGATTTAGCCATGACTTGTGAACAAGATACCATATTAACGTACTACGGCGCTGCTGTTGCACATCGCAACCTGCTGAGGTTTAGCTTTGTTAGCCTTGAGGCGGTCTCGATTCCACTTACACCTGCCACCATTTACTTTGAGATTGCCCATCATTCAATTCGAGATGACGATAATCTAGTCGCTGTTAGCAAAAGATAGTAGTAAGTGGCACTCCCAACGGCACGCACCAGAATCCTGGGCTTGCCCTGTGGCGCTGTTATAGTTTGTGGCGAGGAATACGCTGCCATCACGTGCTCTGGTCAATGTTACACCTACATGGGCCCCTATGGCGGTAGCTGGGGATATATCGGTCGTACTTCGGTTTTGACCGTATGTTTCAATCAACAACTTCTCCAGCCCCTCAGCAGTATACTTGCTATCAGCTAGCAATGTGCAGATCAGTTGGAATAGCCATGCCACATTGGAGAAAAGTGGAAGACGGTCTAGTAAACGTGTAAACCACGAGGAACGCTGGATAAATGATTGTTGGGCAAACTGCTTGAGATGAGACATGCAGTCGTCTACGTTCCATCCCAGAATGTCCAGACAGATGACGCTCAATGCACCTACACATCCGTTAGTCTTGCAAACACGGATAGTCAGTACGCAAACATCACCCGAACTGGTCCCGACCTTGACGTCGAAACTGCGCTGTACATTATAATACGGTATACCGATCTCGTCTTGGATCGCCTTGAGGAAACCAATCGGGGCGGACCCACGTATGCCCCCACCATCAATACTCAAGACCCGGAGTCGGCTGGTATCAGGAAACAGACGTATCGAAATTCCTGGGGTGGGCCGACCGCAGATATGACATGATCGTGGTACATACTCCCACGGGTCAGAGCTGCTTTTAGGACTGAACGTTCTAATACAATTTTGACAAACAAGATGTCCACATGGGAAGCCGTACTGTGGCCGCCGCCTAATGCAGCTAAGACAGGTGTCGTTCGACATGATGCTTCGTAATATACCAAAATTTTGGGCGAGTTGCTGCCGATGCCAGTCACGCATGGAGCCCACAGCTTGGGACTGCGCGAACTGAGTGAACATGCTGCACGATATCAATCTTACAGTTTCTGAAGGTGGTATGGGCCTCTCAAAGCTTGATTTGAGTTCGGAGCTGGCTTGATAGCAAGCATTTTCGTAGAGTTCACGAAAAACCTGGTGACAGTCGAAGGCTAAATTCGGTTAACACGAGTAAATAAAGCGTTCTGGTAGCTTACGGTGCATCCCAGGCGAGTAATGGTCGAGGAGGAGACTTGAGGCGATCAACGGGACAGCCACCTGCTGGAACGTCT
Source organism: Fusarium sp. NRRL 25184 (assembly GCA_013755755.1). NCBI lineage: Eukaryota > Fungi > Ascomycota > Sordariomycetes > Hypocreales > Nectriaceae > Fusarium > Fusarium sp. NRRL 25184. The sequence continues at coordinate 594 of JABSSZ010000113.1, read as the reverse complement.
TGAGCAATTCAAACTTTCCTAGAAAATTCCTGATATGGTCACTCAAGTCCGGTGCTATTCCTCGATGGAGCCGAGAAACTTTCACGAAGCTGAAAGGTTCCGCAGTTACGCTCAACGCTACGCTAGCAGCATACTGTAAGAAGTGAGCAAGATGGTGTACCGAGAAGATGGAGTCAGATCGTCGTCGAGCCTGTCTACTAGTCTCTAATGCCTTTGATAACTCCGAACTGAGCACTTGCCATCGTCGCGTCTGTCCGCCGCTTCGCCGTCTACTTTTACTGGACATCCTGGGAACTCCTACGAGAGTGATGCCACTGAAACTCGGATCAAGACTTCTAGACCGGTGTTCTGCTACAAACCTCTGAAGATCACTTTCGTGTCTCTGTCTCCATTCTTGCCTTACTACAAGCAGGATATGTGGCCGCACTGGGCTAGTTGATGGTGGTCCACTCTGGAGCCAGAAACGTAATCGTTTCAACGACTCACCAAATCCTCCTAAATCATCGACGAATATGCATACAACGTCAGCAGATGGAAGTAGAGTTCTACGTAAGAGATTTTCATAGTCGAGTCCATCTTCAGGAACTTGTTGCT